>JALLPD010001422.1:0-12105 GCA_036940065.1 Cyclotella cf. meneghiniana | reverse complement strand
TTGCAATGCAGAATGCAGAGACACAGTAACCAAGATTGAATCCTTGGCCATATCATCTATTTATATTCAATGATGGACCTGTGTAAAACTAGATTGCATGTCAAAGACAAACAACATCTAGTTCTTGATTCTCCTATGTGATGCTCTGATAGGTTTCCCTTCAGAAAACTCCAGGGAAGACAAACATGGCATCCATTCAGTAAGGAAGAATATAGTCACCTTACTAGTGTAAGTCTCGTCTATGGAGAAAAGACCAATGCATGACCAAAGGTAGTACATCTACTGGTCACACAAGCCATAACAAAGTGTAAGTCTCAAATGAGCAGCGAAACAAGTAAACAAAGAATCCATGCACTTTGTTCTTGTCAAACAACAGCACAGCAAATTGTGAGTAATCCTGACTAAAAGACTATCATGTTCCAACAAAGAACAAGTCAACAGGACAATTTCTTCTTTGAAAGAGGATAACACTCTGCCAAGCATTCATGCAAACAGAATTTATATAAGCCGCCTTACACAAAATGTTGGTAGGGCTTAACTAGCTTGTTGACACTCACAGAAATCACACTGAACACAACATGACTTGTTGTCAACATCATGTGAAATTCACTTAATAAGCATCTCCAACTGATTAGAATCTACATTGTTTATAAATACCAAAAAATAGTAGTTCAAAACACAGAAAGTAATTGGCATACAGTCATACAGGTGTGAATGTTCCTTGAGGATACTCACCACAAAACAAACAGGGATACAATCAGATTACTCCCGACCATCATGGGTACATAGACAGACAATTATTGCCATATGTGCTTTACATTAATCAAAAGTAACAGCATATGAAATTTTTTTTCACTGCTGGTAGTTGACCCCATTGGGCAACTATTCCCATGGATACATAGGGGCACTGGGCAAGCATACAGACACATACCGTCTAAAAGGATTCATGAGCAAAACAGCAAAAAAACATTCTGTAACATACTCAGCCCTTCATAATAAAGACCTGATTAAATATCCACATTGTTCAGTCATTGTGACAATTAAAGTGCAGTTACACACTTCATTTTCTTGCCTCATGCACATCATTGGGCATCCTGTGTAAGTCAACCAGAGTTCACCAAAAAGAACCCAAGTGAATAGAATACTAGAGATCAACATCAAATCAAGCATATTGATTCTTGACCTTTTGAACAATTAATGGCCTTGTCAGCAGCTTCTTGTGACATTGTGTGTCCGTAACATACACCAAATGTCAATTCACTCAAAAACAACCTACTATGCAGTGCCTCCCGCCTATATGTAGTGATGCAATTCAACATATGGGAACTGCTATTTGGCTTTCCCTGTAGCACAAAAAACATGAGAAATTAGGAGGCAACAGGCAACACCACACCAACCTGACTAAATCCTCTCAGATGTCTAGTCGCATGGTTGGTGTATGCACTAGTATAGTGAAAACAGGTGCTTTCCTGCACTAGCCTTTTGTCCATATGGATGTGACACTTGGCCTATCACAAAATTCATATGATGGAACAATCAGTGTTTCACGCAGAAGTAAGTCATTGCAACTATGTCTTAGGAGAGCACAAACACTTGCAGGAACTAAAAGTCACAGTAAGCCAAATTGGCCCAAAGTCTCCCTTTCCACAAGCACTTACACTTAGACCAGACATGAGAAACATATGTAACAGATATGACAACAACTTGCAGATTTTCTCCTTCAAAAGGTTTTCTGCAAGCCTGACTCAACAAGGACTTTTTTCCTCACTGCGGGTTTACTTTTCTGCGATCACACTGATGCTCCAATTGTGCAGCAAGTGACATGAGCCACGTATCTACATACGCTTTAAGTAGACAGAAGCCATAATATGGCCCTTAATAAGGACACAAGAATGTAACATGGGCCAAGGATGCTCTCAGGACCTCGAGGCCAATGATGCCTATGCATGGGTATGTAAGGGTACCAAAATTTCAACTAGCATAAATCCCATTTGCTAAAAGTTTACAAACCTGCAAAAGATCCCTTTTACAGAGGTCTGAATCTTCATAAGATTTGATCTTGTCAAAACTTAGTGCAGCACTGTGTATAAACCTAAATTTGATTCTTAAGTCTCTTAAAGAGGATCATACCAGGGATGTGTAGACTTGACACAAACCCTCACTATGTCATTAACACAAACATACCAGTTTCTATGTACTGATTTGTGTTTTATGTGATAAAAGCATGAGGACTGATATTCTCCAGTCCTCAGTTTAAATGAGTTAAACTAGTTTATAATTTTAAATTCTGAACATACGGATTCTTACGTCTCTTATCTCCAACAAAATTTCTCACTAGCACCCAGCTTAGGTCATATACATGACCAGCACTAGGTCAAAGTAACACAAGGTGACGTTTGAAGAAGGTAAATGGAGGGGTATCTATCTGGGTGTGCAAATTTTTGTGTTGGGAGGGTGGAGTTAAAGGCTGCAAGAAAAATTTTGCATATCACAAAAATAGATCATCATAATCCATTTCTTGCTTTGGGTACTCAAAAATTGGTTCATGGAGACTGGTCTCAGTTCAATGTCGTTATGAAACACCACCTTGGAGTTCAATAGATTTCACAGATGCTGATATCATTATAGGTGAATTCACACAATTACAATAATGATGTCTTATGAGTACTTAAAATACAAGATACAAAATAGGCCCTATAACGGCTGTGAGAACTGAAAAAATACACCAAGACTGTCCATAGTATCTCACTCTTTTACCCAGCAATCCCACAACAACAGCTCGTCTTCATTCTTTTGCATATCCCTCATCACCATGAAATTTGCACAGTTGCATCAATATAACCCAGTGCTCCTTCCACATTTAAGACTGTGCCTTTAGAAATACATAGTAAAGAAAAGTTTCCTCATTAGAGCTAATGCCAGACAGACCATAGAAACATTCCAAGTAAATCAAAAAAATCATTTTCCTCGCCAGATAATACATTTTGAGTATATTGTATAGGAACATACCAGTTTTGTACTACAATCAGCTTATTTTTTCACATCAATCACTAACTTCAAGAGACTACAAAACCCAAACAACCTGAAGAGCAAGATTGACAGACACACCAACAGAAAGATAATAAAAATAGCTTTCAATTGATGTGCATTGAATGATATCATGAAAAATAGTATCTTAACCCTTTTTTTCCAGGGGACAGACAGAAATACTATGCATTTCTTAAGGCCCAGTCTTATTTATTGTAGTAATTTGCACTTCACATAAATCAATAGCCACTGTCATTTTCCAACATTCACCCTACTGGTTGCACCAGCACTCGCTGGGTAGATAGGGTAAGAATACGCAACTAGGCAAAAATCGAAGCTTGCTATTTTTGTTGTTTAATTGTTGTGTTAGCTGACAGTATCTGAAAAATAATTGGATTGCCAGCCCTCCAATCACACTATCATTTGATGAGCCTCTCTTCTTTAGCTTTGAGTTTATGTATAGTACTTCTGTATTGGTAGGCCTGAGTATAGTCATAACAGTCATGTTCAGCTTAAACAATGGGATGTATTTCTCTAGATAAGATTTTTCCTGTCATCCTAATTTGTCTGTTATGATTTCATGACATAGGCAGTGTTATGATATCATATTGTCAACTTGACTTGTTGAAAACAAAGTCTTATTCATGAATCACTCTCATGGGATGTGGAAAATGGATCATTAAAACCCTGTGACAATTCTCTTTGCAATAGAGTTACAATGTGATCTGATTGGGGGTCTCATTTCTGTTAATAAGATTGGATTTGTTACTTGAATCATCCACTGTATGTGGATGACAAGAGAGAGTGATACTTGAAGGCAAAAATATCAAGTGCTAGTACAATTTGTTGTCAACACACATGGACTGTGCAAATACTCCTGTGACAGTGAATGAGTGCAATAATGTAATTGCCTTGGTTATTTTGATTGATGTTCGCACCAATTTGGTAACATATTCATTAAAAAATCAGTTTAGCTGATATGATTTTACTCAGATTTTTTATGTATAAAAAATATGATTTTCCATCCTCCCCACTCATCTCCTTCACACAAATTTCATACCTACCCAATACATTGACTTGATTCCAACAACAAATTTCTGCTCCCTCTTGATCAACCAATCCAGCTGACCCCAATACAGTTGCTGCTACTCCTATTCCTCCTCCAATTCTATGGACCCTTTATAAAGACAGCTCCCGAACATCTACAACCCCTTCACCCCCACTCCCATCAACTCTACCCCAAACCTCTCTGACAAAAGCAGTTCTCCATTGAGGAAAGTTTTGGGGGCTTGGTCCCATTTGCTAGTATGCAAAGCCCATTGATTGTACACACACAATGCTTGCATGCACAAATGTGCAATCATGCATTTGATTGCTAAAAGTAATAACTTCAGCAAAGGACATATGATGGATGATGGCCACACCATTTTTATGTAATCGAATGGGCAACAGCCAGATCATTTGTATGAATGATGAATCATGGCCAGACTGATTGTACTTATGATCGATGACAGCCAGACTGTCCAGATGGATGATGGCCAGACCATATTAATTGTTATGTAAACACTAATATTAAGATATCTTGAAAAATATCTTGAGTATGCACACCAGAACAAACATCTTGAAGATTCCACAGGTCCATGTTCTGCACACATTGTGCACAGCTAGTCAAAAGCAATATGAATAATAATCACATGCTTTTGGCTAACTGTTTCTTGTATGGTATTTTAAACTCATAAAAAATAAAGTTCCAACAAGAAACCCATTCAGTCCTCCCACTGTAAAACTCAAGTTTTTACCATGTTTGTCAATTGAGTGCTTAGGGCACTTTGTATTCAAACCCTATCTATTGATCTTTGCTAAATAAGACTGTATAACCAAATTTCCTGATCACCTAAAATGGCACAATCCTCTGACGGAGAAAAGATACCCACTCGCAACCAAGTTACCAGTTTTGGGTTATGCACATCAATCTGATCAAAATTATTAGACTGATTTTATTGCGTTGGTGCCACTCTTGCTATCCATTCATGAAGAATAGATATCTTTTACAAATTGTGATTAGGCTGATCTATCGAGCTTACATAAGTCTTTTTTCACTGCACAGTATGGTACGATAGGACTGCACAAGGCACACACAACAGCGTGTACGCCTTCATGTAAGGGTTATGGTGAAAAAACTTCAGTGCAAAATATTTCCAAATTCCGATTTTGATATTCGATGGTCTGTCCAGTTGGGTATCCATATGGTACCATAACAGGTGATCCAGAAATTAGGTTATACAGTCTTATTTAGCAATGCAGAACAGAGTGCTTTTAAGCAATTAGTAATGCTGTTCACTAAGTGAATGCATCCCAGCATTATTTAACTGTGACCAGTTGTAACATACTCAGCTCCACAAAGACAGAGCATTTCCATTTAGCCTATAAATGTAAGTGCTAACAATAGTTCAATGTTACCACAACATTGAGGGACATAACTTTTTTCCTTATTCCAGGAATAGAACTAGCATGTCTAGGTGAAATGTGTCCCTTTTCATTCTCCACAAGTAAAACTATGTTGTGCATGATCTCTAGTTTACATAATGGCCTAATGCACAGGCATATGAAGCCAATAAAAATGGAGGATTGCTCCCCTGCCAATTTGTTCCACTTGATCCATCCACTCTCATGGAAGATGATGAGAAGAGAAAATCCATCAATGTGCAACTCCGCATCACCAACTCTGTCCAGAAGGAATACTACAAGTTCAAAAATTGGGATACTGTGGCAATCCACATAATTTGAGCCCACTAGATGCTCATGAAGGACATCAAGCTGAAGGAAAAAATTGCAAACTATTACAGTCTCTTGATTGCCAAGATCTTTACCAAGAATGGAACCACTGTGCAATCCCAAAAGACAGAGCTTGAAACCACATCACCAAGCTAAAGACCTCTTTTGCTGACATGCACAATGAAGGGTTTGAGTACTTCGAGAAGCTCTTGGTTTGCAGTCTCAAGACAAAGTGGGAGAAAATTGTGAAGGAAATCTATGACTCATTGATGCATATCATCCTCAATGGCTAAAAGGTTGATAGGTCCACAGGATGTTCCCTTGAGGCTCTTCCCCTGTGCTACAAATGTGCGATGCCCTGGATGTGCATCAACAATGCTGTCAGGCATAATAAGTGCTATGTGTCCACAACTGACAAGATCCCCTGACTAAAGGTTTCCATCTAACAATTCATTACCAGGTTGAAGGAGCTCAACAGCATGTCCTTGTACTACCCCTGAAGAGTATCAAAGGTTCCCCTGCTTCCCTTCCAAGGATTGACAAACCCATCTTCAAGTTGGAGATGTGCACTCTTGTTCTAAGTGCATTGTTGACCAGCATTGTTGCAGCCTACTGTGCTTACAAGGGTCAATCCCTGTGGACCTCAAGAGGCTCAAGCAAGATCTGACGCTTGTGGAACCACAAGAAAGACATTAGAGCCAAATGATGGAATAACTCAAGAACACTGTTGGTGAAAGAGGGAGGCAAGTGCAAGCACCAAATGACCTAGGCTGTCAGTTTTTGCATCCCTAAGAAACAGAAGATGGAAGAGGCTAAGAAACCTGTTGCCCGTCCTCAGAATATTTGTCAGCTTTGTGATAAGAACTCTCTTGAGATCAAGCACACCCACAGCATGAGCCAGTGCTGCAAGTGAAACATTGATGGATCTTGCAAAGGACAAGCTCCAAAGTCTGTAAGCATACAAAGCAGGAGTAAGACCTTTTGGTTGCCATAGCTGCAATACAGAAGAGCAACAAGAAAATGATTAAGAGCCTTGCAAAGGCCATGATTGGTAAGAATAAGGCAAAGAAAATCAATGAAGACAGCAATGAGGATGAATCAGTCATTGTTTGCTATGACAGTAGCAATTTTTTGTTAACAACAGATGATGAGACTAAAAGTGCTTTCAACTCTAAAATGTCAATTCACGTTAATTCTGAATCATATATATACAATAATACTATTGATGATAACATCATAGACACTACCCTTCTAACTTTGAAAAATTAAGTTGTCAATGGCAGTGGTAATTCCTGCACCATTAGTGGAATATCTATCTTACATGAGAAGAAGAAAGCCAAAAGAGTCTGGTGAGATCTTTTGGACAGTGGGGCTAATGATGACCTCCTGTTTGTGAATACCTAGACTACAAAAGAATAAATACCATGCAAGGGTTGGTATATGCCAAAAAATGGCAAACAACAAATGGTACCATAAAGACAATGAAGGTGGGTGAACTGGCGATTCTGCTTCCCAAATTCTCATGGTCAATATTAACCCAGACATTGTCATGTTGCTGGCTCAATTTGGATTATCTATCTATGATCATATCATTGGACTGAAAACAATGTCCAAAATGGGCATTATATTGGACTTCACTGATAAAATTATTACATTGGACAACATTACATTGCCAATGCCAATCTCACACTTCATGAACCAGAAGGTAATGAATTCCCTTCGTAAGGATATTGTGGAACTGAACAGCATGGGTTCATTAAGGAAACCTACTGTGGAAATACTGGATACAAAACATGAATCAGAAGATTTGCCAAAGCTTGTTGCTGAAAACTGCTCTCACCTAACACCCTTGCAGCAAGTTAGTTACTTGCCTTGCTCAAAAGGTTTGAGGTCTTGTTCAAAAGAGCATTGGGTGACTGGCAAACAGAGTCAATTGGTCTAAGACTGAAACTGGGTGCTAAACCATACCACAGCAGGCCATTCCCAATCCTGCATGTTCATTTGGACACTCAAAAAAAGAGGTGGAGTGATTAGAGAAGAGAGGAGTTCCAAGGAGATATCTAGCCTCAGAATGGGCTTCCTCTACCTTTGTAATCCCGAAACAGAATCAAACAGTTTGCTTCATCTCTGATTTTGGGGGCTTATAATTTTTATGATCACAAATGGTCACATTCCTCAAATGGTCCCAAATTTATCTGTTCTAAAGTTAGATATTGATGCCATAATACTACCTACATTAGAATATACTAAAAGTTCAACCATGTTAAAATACTCCCCTAAACAACCCCCCGAACCCCCATACTCAAATTTCACCAATGATCACAAATAAAACAATCCCATAGAGCATTCTTTTCCTCCCTGCAAAAATCATCATATCATCAAAAATCATTCAAAAGCCATGCTATCTTTATTGAAACACATTTTCAGAACCCCCACCCCCCATGTCATAAATCACCATTTTGCCTTTAATGAGCAAACAATATTAAATGACATATGTCCCAAAAAATTACAAATTCAACATATGTTTTTACAACATCAAATCATCACTCACATATTACCATTGTCAAAGACCATCACATTTTACTTCACAAATGCATTAACCCTCCCCAAATAATCAATTACCCCCATAAAGACACTGAAAGGCACCCTTGACCTATCGTAGCCCAAATACTGAGAGTTCATGTGTAACAGTGTCATGTACGTAACAAATTTATCACCTTCACAAACCTCATGTACTCACAGTAAATCACACTAAGTCCACCCTGCACTTTACACAGCCCAAATTTAGAGAGTTCATACAAAGAGGGGTTATATATGCAACAAATATATCTGTTGTGTACAAAACATGCATGGTACTCACAAATAGAAGATGTGTTGTAAATAGAACACCCCGTAAATACACAGAACCCTCTCCCCTACTAGTTCCCCATATTCAGAGCGATGTGGTGTAACAGTGTTATATACATAACAGCATATCAGCTGCTCATGGAAAACAATGTGCACTTATACCATGTGATTTAAACCACTTACCCCCATAAGTCACAAAATATTTCCCCACCTAATTAAGACCAAATGTAGCGAGTTCATATGCGATCGGTGTTATATATGTAACACAAATTCTCATAGTGCCCTTGTCACTCATTTTACAAAATGTCAATTAATAAAGAGAAGTACCTGCATTACAAATGTAACAGCATTAAATGTACATCACAAAAAGAAAAGAAAATATGTCATGCTGTTACACATACTGCAAACATACCAGCCACACACATGCAGAATAGCTTTACCTGTGAGTTCCATCCCAAAAACCTGAAAGAATCATGACCCCAAGACTTCAACCTTAAATAACTAAAACAAACCATTGCATCACACATCAACTACAAACCAACAATGACACCTACTAATGAAAAAGAACATGTTATGAATGTAATGATGTCAGAGGTGTTCCACACAATTGCCAAGACAAAGACCAAAAAACAACAAACCTTTCCTCTACACTTTTTTGTGCCCTCCTCTTCTTAGGTTTCAAGTCTTCAAAATCAGCTGCGATATCTAGCCAAGGCACTTCTTTTCTTTTCTGTCTGTGTTTTACATGTAACTATGTTCTTTCCCCAATTATCCCTGTCATATATGCTCCTCCCTACTCATATACAGATAACAAAACATTGCTATGTATGTAACATGAAAATCATTTCATTTTTACAGAGGTAACACTCACCAAACCCAACACATCATCTTGAAAAGATAAACTGTCTCACCTGCATTTAAACAAATCAAACACTGCAATATACATAACAAAGTTATATACGTAACTACATAACATATGAAACTTCATTGCAAATCTGGCTTACCTGACAGCTATCCTTGGAAATGAATACAATTACAATGAATATGCAGCATTCTTACAAAATCGGCTTGCCTGAATTGAAAATAATCATTTTTAGTATACAAACACTGCTATATATAACAATGTTACATATTTAACTTTTTGCAAATGAGGCTTACCTGACAACAATCTTTGGAAAAGAGTACATAGATTGTTACAATGTAACATTCTTGCAAAAACAGCTTACTTGAAATGAATCAAACCATTTTTAGCAAAAGACACTGTTACACATATGACAATGTTACATATATTACAACATGCTTACCTGAATTGAAACAAATGATTTTTTAGTATGATACACTGTAACATCTATCGCAATGTTACAGACTACATGAATTCAAACAAATCATTTTTTAGAAAAAACACTGTTACAAATATAAAAACATTACATACGTACAAAAGCCACTTGCCTGAATTTAAACAAATCATTTTTACACAGATAAATCATTTTTCCACGTAAAAATATACACAGCAGTGTTACATATGAAATATTTCTAAAATACTCACCACAATGTTTGGAACAGAGTAACATCAATGTCATGTATGCATCATTCATGCATAACTGGCTTACCTGAATGCAAACAAATAATTGTTTAGTATAAAACACTGTTACATATGAAACAAAATTACATATGTAATGTTCTCAATATTACAATAAAAACTAAAAATTTTGACATTTCATTTTTAGATCATCCTGATTTGAAAGCACTTTGGGCTGTTAAGCTGCCAGCACCAAACTGATTCTGTCGCTCTTGTAGAACTTGGAAATTAATATTGTTGAAATGAGGAGAGGGAGGATCAAACATATGGTTTTATAGCATAATACGCTCGTACATAAACATTGATACAAAACTGGCTTACCTGATTGCAAAACTTATCCATGTTAGATATGTAATATTCCTGGAGAAAAGGGTTTAATTCAAATTCAAACAACTCATTTTAAGTATAAAACATTGGTATATATGTAACATATAACATTCTCAATATAACACACCAAAACGTACCTTGATCTCTCACTATTTCATCTTTTAGAACATCCTGGTGTGAAAAGAACTTCGGTCCATTGAGTTGCCAGTTTGGCTCCTGTGAAAAACAAAAATTAATTTTGTTGAAAAGAGGAGAGTAAGAAGGATCTGAAATAGAGATGCTGTTACATATGTAACATGTTACATTCTCAATGTAACGAATGAAAACCTACCTCCATCTCTCACCATATCATTTTTTAGAGCTCCTGATGAGAAAACTACTGCGTTGATAAATTGGCTCCTCTAGAAATCGGAAATACATGCTGTTGAAAAAAGGAGAGTGAGGAGGGTCTGCAAAGAGGATTCTTGGGTTGCAACATGAGGGGTGTTAAAATTTCTTCTCACCTAGTACTCAAGTGGAGTACTGCCCTGAAAAGGGTATTGTCATGTTGGGTGCACCATGTGCTGTCAGGGTGTATATCACATTTGGCCGAAATCCAGTTGGTTGTTGAGTTACGGCTTGAAAGGTGTTTTGGCCACCATGGTGGCCAGGTTGGCTAGATTGTTGAAGATGTGTAATGGAGAAAAATGAATTTGCACTCGCGTCTGTGTCACCGTGGTCCAGACACCAACGGACAAAAAATGATGAGCAGTACCAAAAGTACCAACTTCTCATCATTTTGCAAGAAAAAGCAAGGTTGAGACATGGTACTTCCGCAAATGTGGCTATGTAGACCACAACCAAATTTTGAAGAATGTTTCTGAAAATATCACATTACACACATAAATATATATTCTTTCAGCAGAAGGAGTATCACGATTCATAATAAAAACACAGAGACATAAATAAACATATACATGTGAGGTCACATTATTGAAAATATATACAGACATTAATAAAAATCAATCTTTGTTAACATTGACATCCATTGAAAAGACTACTTCTTTCTCTCTTTTATTACTTCCTCATTCGATTGAAACAATTTATTTATATTTATATATGCTGATGTTTTTGTTACCATTTCATGAATTTGACCGATGCAGACCATAAATATCATTTACCTTGTCAACTTAGTTGGAAATGTCGCCGACACGTCTCCACGTGTCGTTGTGATGCCAACAATGTCTGCTGAAAATTGGCTTATGTGAAATGTTGCCAAGGCCATATCTGGATTCATGGCTGGGTCACGTGTCAACCTAGATATTTACCTAGAATTTTTTACCTAGATATTTACATGGTAATTTTTTCCCGGCTCCATGACAGCAATGTTTCCGTCGCTCCCACCACCGGAACGGGTCGTTCCAATGGACGGGGTATTGTCCAAACATCACATGGTTGCACATGTGATGTACACCACTTTTGTGGCAATACTGCGCTGCTGTCCGTGAGGACCGCACACGGCTTCGGCGGATTGTTGCGTGGGCCGGGAAACGGCACCGGACGAACTCACC
>JALLPD010001421.1:0-12107 GCA_036940065.1 Cyclotella cf. meneghiniana | reverse complement strand
ATAATTTTGATCTCCTCTCTTCACAAAATACATCTTTATCTACAACTACTTTTTCATAAGATTTGGCTTTGGTCACTATCGTACAATAGCCGAACTCCAAATTTTTCCTTCTTGCACCACCGCACATCCTAACTTCTCCCACCAACAAATAGATGTCGTTCCCAGACAACCGACAGACTGTTCCTACAATTTTGTTGCCAATAGAGTACTACAATTGCTGTGCATCACTGCACCAAAGGTTTTTTGTTTGGCCTCCAAGAAGCTCCTATAAGAAGTTATTTTTTGGGTCCAATATGGGAGAAGTTCTTTGAAGGAGGACTGCCCCCAAGTTGATTCCTGAAGGGCTCAAGACAGTGGAGTGCAAGCGAGGCACGGGAGGAAAGAATTCCACTATACACTATATTTTGGAGCAAGATCCAGTACAGCATGCTCTTGAGAAGCCAAAACAGACCACCTACTTCAGGTTAACTCTCCTGAACATGGAGAACAAGCTCAAGGTGGCGATCTGGGTATCCGGGGGATGCCTAAGCAGTTTTTACTGCATGTATGCACTGCCGTGCATGTGTGCAAGCATATTGGGCTTAACACAAACTATGCCAATGAAGCCATGGTGCTAGATGCAGCATATTGTGAGCTAAATGCCGCAAAGACTGAGAATAAATTTGGCAAAAGCCACAAAAAGGAAGCAAAAGGACAGAAGGAAACCGGTGCAAATCCAGATCCTGATGTCAATGCCACATCATCTCCCCTAGCTGCTGCCAAGACAGCATGCAAAGAGGCCCCCACAAAAGTTGAGAAAGCAAAGCTTGCCATCACAACAGCAGGAACAAAGCCCTTTGAACTCTATGGCGATCTGCTCTCCAATGAGGCCAGGCAACCTTGGGAGAAAGTGATGAAGGCCCAAGTGATGAAAGCTCCTTGGGAGTATTTCTTTGGAAGCACCAACACCGAGACTCCCACCATAACTTAGGATTCCTTCCATGACTGCATCATGTTCCACCTTCCAATGGTGTTTTGATTGGATGCTGGAGAGGCCCTCAAGTACTACATCACCAATACTTTGAAGAAGCCCAATCGGGTCTTGATACATCAATTTTATCCCGAGTAGAACAGCTCAACAGCTACCTTGAGATGCTCCCATGCCTGCACTACAACCCAAAGGCCAATCAAGCAACCAAGAAGATATTGCCCTTGTATAATGCTGGCCTTTCAACTCACCTCTTGCGCATGTGTTCGTCTAAGTGACAGACCTACTACGACCTGATGGAGAATACCACTCCAGTCAGCACTAGAGCTCTCCTACTGGAACATCAAGAGCAATGCACAAGTGAACTACAAGGCCCAGAATCTACCAAAACAAAAGGGGCCAAAGAGAAATGAAAGATGGAGTCGATTGATTCTCACATTCCTAAGAAACCCAAGTAGGTGGGCTGGACCAACAAGCATTGCATTCACTGCAAGAAGCATGGGGGGGGCATTCAAAAGTCACAACATGTGTGACTGTCGCTGTTGTAACAAAGATGGCACTCCTACCAAGGGTCATGGGGGTGCAGGTAGGCCCCAGAAGGAAAGGAAGCGTGAAGGCATAAACTTTGCACAGATTGTTTGTGTGGAGCTTAAAAGAGCATTACAAAAGCATACACACAAAAGTAAGAAACATCATGTTAATGACTCAGACAGCAATAGCGACTCCGAACAAAGTTCTTAAAGGAGCAGGTCGGATAGCACTGGGGAACTTGATATGTGTAAAAAACATAAAATAGACAACTCGTTTGAAAGTTATCCTTACCCCAGTCCGAATAAAGCTATCCCAAATTCTGAATTTGATGTAAGCGATGTATGTAATATCAATACTGCGAATAAAAATACGTTAGAAAAATCTTGTCCCAAGATAAACAAACTTGAATTACTTAATCTTAATGATTCAAAGACAATGATGTCAAAAAAATCAAAGATATGAAACATCAAAAATAACAAAGGTAGCAACGTTGACAAAAACAGTGAGGAATATCTAGGTGTCACGGCACTAATAGCCATGATGGAACCAGCAACTAAAAGTCAAACTTCCAGAGTTAATAAACAACCTCTGAAAGGCCGTCCCAGTAACAAAATAAGCAGAAAGTGGAACCGCTCTCTAGAACAGGTGCAGCATCAAATACTTGAATCATGTAGATGATTAATGAAATTGATGGCCCAGATAGATCTTAGGAACATATCACAACAGACTCATCTCAAAACTTACAGGGCCACAAAAGCAAGATGAATCATTTGGTTAATTGTAATGGTGGAAGAGAGCTGGTAACATCTGGAAAGCTATGCACAGAGGACACTATGAATACCATCAAGGCAAGGGGTTACCATGGGCTATGAGAAAATGTTTTCTTCTGGTTTTACTCGTCAAGGTCACCCTCATTCTGTGATACGGTGTGGTTGATGTAGGTACCATTTTGTGTGATTTTGATTCATTTAATTGTACAGGGGCTCGTTCTTTCTGATTCCCTTAATCTATTTTGAATTTCAGCTATTATTATTGATTTAAAGTAAGGCGCTCGTATTATGCAAGAAAAATTCCAAACTTGATCACATGAAACAGTTATCTAGCTTCTGGTTTGCAACCACTCTAAAATCGCTGCACGAACTGCTCTCGACTTTAAAAGCATCTCTTCATATTCATCATTTGAGTTGCTCAATGCTGTTATCGCACCTCCACACCCAATGCTGACTTTCCAGGCTTCAGTGAGTTTATCATTACAATCCGATGGAGTTAGCACGGCAGTTCGAATGACAATATTCATGTCCATACACCCGTTCAAGCTTATGTACCCAAGACAACCAGAATATGGTCCCCGACTGACGCCCTGCTCAATTTCATGCAAAATTTCTATTGTCCTTTGTTTGGGAGCACCAGTCATGCTACCACCTGGAAAGCAAGCCTCAATCACATCAATTGCATTGGTGATACGGCCATCTACAGTCCCCCTCACAGTGGACACCATCTGATGAACAGTAGCATAGGACTCAATGTGCATAAGTTTAGGAACATGCACGGACCCTACCTTGCAAATGCGCCCAAGATCATTACGCAGAAGATCGACAATCATGAGATTCTCTGCCCTATCTTTGACTGACTCTCTCAGCCGGGCTGCAATTTCGGAATCAACCTTTTCAACAGAGTCCATCTGTTGTTTGTTATTGATGCCCAGCACTGTGTACCTTGCTGCTGTACCTTTGATGGGTTTTGATTCTACAATAAAATCGCATGCTTCAAACGAGGAAGATTGTGATACTTGTGAATGAGCTCTCGTCATTGAAAGAAATCGCTCTGGAGACGAACAACATATCGAAATTTGGGCAGAAATGGGTGAAGAACTATCCAGGGCAGTTTTTGCCGAATCTCGTTTGGAGAACAGGCTAAAAAATGCTGAAAAGGGGGCTGGATTTCTTCTACGAAGCAATTTATAAAGCCCAAATGGTGATTCGTGAACTTTTTTCAGAGGGAGTCTTCGAAGTTTAAGGTCAGTGGTCAGTTGATTTGTCACGCACAGTTCGTAGCTTTCTCCTCTCCTTATTTCATCGTGCGATCGTCTTATATCCGTCTGATATTGCTCCTTTGATCGGTTGGGAGTGAATTCCACTTTCAGATCAGGAATCATGTTTAATGTCGTAGTCGACTGATCAACGCCAGGTGATGATTGATGTTGAGACCATGACCCTATCGTTGTCGCGATATGTTGAATCCATGTAATTGTTTTTTCCACACTGGCATCAGTAGTCGCAGGTAAGTCACGGTTGCATTTTCCTCTGGCAAGGCCAATTATATACCATTCGTCTAAGAGATGATCATACAGAAGACTTCGATCTGCAAACATAAATGCCGCTGTAGGAACGTTCGAGTTTGTTCTCTCAGGTTGAAATACTTCGCCATGGGATGCACTAATTCCATCTGAGCAATCATGTCGAACTTCGTATCCTAAGTACCCAACGTATCCGCCACGATATTCGAAAGGAATAACATTATCACAATCATCAAATTCATGAAGAGTGCTGAGTGTAATGCCAGTCCTCGTGGGGTCGTCAGAGAAAGATACAAGTTTCAATTTTTGAACTACTTCTTGTCTTTCGACTAATTGAGTTCGTAGGTATTCAAGAATGTTCATATCTAAAACCACGGATCGATCTTGCTCTCTGCTTGCCGTGCTATCATACGAATCCCCTAAGCCCGAAGTGACGTACAGCCCTTGCCGTTCCAGACTGTGTTCCCGACCAAAGTATTCAATCTTGCGGCTTAACGGGCCATCGTCAGTGCCCATAATCGAAAATCGACTATTGTTGATGATTGGGCATCCCTCTCTATCTGTTTCAACATCAGAAGTGCCTCTGTTGAGGCCACCGAATCTTATCCGGGTCTCACCTGTGCTGCTATCAAGCCAAAATGAGTTTTGTCGACAGCTGTACAGTTCTTCGAACACTTGCTCTGGCGTTGGCAAGCGAGATGGGCCATATTCGTATTCATTCGCAATCTTGTGAATGATGACTTGGTAGTATGGTTCGGAGGAGACATCTGACTTTTGATCGTTGTTCTGACTTCGCGATAGAATTGTATCAGAGCGTATCGAAGAGGTATTTGAAAACGATGCAGGCTCTACCACTGTATCATGTAAGACACAATTCATAGATTTTTGTGGGTTTAAAGTAGCTTGCGTTTTGACTTCAAGCTTTCGATGCTCGTTGTATCGAAATGCGAAGTCGCAGAAATTCCTTATCAGACGATACCCATTGCTACCTGTTCCTATCGACTCTGGGTGAAATTGTACTCCATAGTGGGGATTGTTTTTGTGACGCAGACCCATACATATTGCCGATGATGCGTTGGATAAAAAGGCAGTTTGTGAATCTTTTATTGTATTTTTTCGTTTTGCATCTGATACTGACGAAACATCATTGTTGCACCAAGCAATAGGTTCAACGTCCAGTTCATCCAAAGTTTCTGGGAATTGAACCGTCAAGGAATGATATCGCACTACGTCAAAGAACTGCGGTATTCCATTGAACAAATGGCATTTTCTTTCAGTATCACGTTCATTATGGTACACGGAACTCATGAGCCCATGCACGGGGCCACTCGGTGCCAATTTAACTTCACACCCGTAAACATATCCCAATGCCTGATGTCCTAAACAAACACCTAAAATTGGCACGTCCGAATTCTTTCGAATGGTGTCCAAAACTATTCCCATATCGGAGGCATGAGACGGTTGTCCCGGTCCTGGCGAAATTACAATGCAATCAAAATAGTCCAATGTCGAGATGGCGAGTTCTTTTGAGGTTCGTACACTATCTTGAGATGAAACATTGCGCAACAAGGCATCCCAAGAAGGAAAGTCGTCATTCATAACAACCTTGACAGGATATCGAGTCATGGTTGAAAGATACTGGTAAAGATTGTATGTGTAGGAATCGTGGTTGTCTATTAGAAGTATTTTCAAATCCAGTGGCTCGTTCAGCCGAAATGTCTGAGACTGGTCTGTGAAATGCGGGGATACCGAAAACATTTGATTCTGTTCAGTTTCTGCTTTCGTATCGGGCGCGTCGGGTTGTAGATAATGCATTGTAGTGGAGGCGAACAATCGCAATGAACTATGGGATGAGACAACCCAAGCTTCTGCAAAGATACTCCTGTCTGATGTAGGCGGCAGGTATGATATTGGGTGCACCATCGCCGCCACGATTGATGCAATGCGCAGTTTGTGGAAGTGAAATGCCATTGTGATGCAGAAAGTCCCGAGTCACAATATGATCTAATGCATTAAAGTTGGGTATAAAAAATAATGATGATACAATTCAGCCGTGGCTTTACGGCCCTCGGTGTGGATGACTCTATGGTACAGAGGCGTGGGTGGATGATGAGTGTTGTGCATTCCCGGTCGTTGATCGTCATTTGACCACACATTTATAAATCGTGTGCATCTCTCCCCGCCCATCACCAACTGCGGGGTGTATGGTATTGTATTGTACAATACCATACCATGCACAATGATGTGAAGTTCACTTGACGATTTTATTTCTTTTTCGCTGAGCCAGACAAGATGCAAGACTGGCCAGGGTTATATTTTATGTCAAAAAGATATTCTGATTCGCCTTTTGAAGGATTATTTACGGGGGATTGGCGTCCATTTATCGGCGAGAATTCAGGGACCCTCATGACGGGGTATTTCTCGCTCCTTTGAATCCTCCTTGATCCCAGCGAGCGAAGCTGATAACCTAATGACATGATTACCTTTAATTACTTATTAAAAACAAATGCTACTTTCAAGGTATCGCGTAGGAAAAGATCCGTTTGGATTTTTTTATCATGCACGGCGTCTCATGACACTATCTGTTTTCCGTTTCCCTCAACATCTTCCGTCGAAGTTACAATACACAGGCTGCAAGACATTCACGGCACCTACCACAATCAATTCACGATAAAATGACGGCCGTATCGAACACCACGGGCGGCGCTGCTACTGAAGGTGCGTTTCATGTCGGGCCATGATCGTTTCACGGCTGGATCGAGAATCTTAGTGTTCTCGCGTCGCAACTTTTCTAACCGCTGTTTCTCCTCTCCCAACTCACTCCCCCAAAACTTGACAGTGGACGAAAAACTCTACTCCCGCCAACTCTACGTAATGGGTCACGAAGCCCAGCGTCGCATGATGGCCTCTCGCGCCGTCCTCATCGGCATGTCCGGGCTCGGCGTTGAAATCGCCAAAAATATAATTCTCGCGGGCATCAGCTCCGTGTCGCTTTGTGATCCGTCGCCCGTCACCTCGTTTGATTTGGGTGGGAATTTTTACTTGAGCGCGAGCGATGTAGGGAGTGGGAGGGGCAGGGCCGAATCCGTTCGGGATAAGCTGGCTGAGTTGAACGAGTATGTCAAGGTGGATTTGGCCTATGTGGATAGTTTGAACGATGCGGTGAGCTTGTTGAACATTGTTCAAGGAGCGAGTGTCGTGGTTGTGACCATCCCGCTTCCGACCTCTCTTCTCTGCGACATCAATGACAAATGTCGCGCCGCTGGGGCTTGTTTCATCAACACCTTATCCACTGGGGTGTTTGGCACGGTATTTTGTGACTTCGGCGAATCCTTCGTTGTCTCGGACAAGGACGGCGAAAATCCTGCCACGAGTCAAGTAGAGACCATTCTTACTTCAAATCCGGCTACTGTGAAGGTACTGGAAGATCAGGGGCGGCATGGTCTTGAGACAGGAGATCGTGTCACCTTTTCGAAGGTCAGAGGTCTTGATGGAATGTTGGACGACTCGAAAGCCACATATGTAGTCAAAGTGACGGGGCCGTTTACATTTGAACTTGTGGGAGTGGATTGTTCAAACTGCTCCGAGCCCGCAACACAGGGTTACATTACCCAGGTCAAAACACCAGTTACCATGTCTTTCAAAACTTACCGAGAAGCTCTCGTGGATCATGGAGAACTCATGATGAGTGACTTTGCCAAGTTTGACAGACCGCCTCTTCTTCATTTGGCCTATCGTGCTTTGGCGTCATATGCCGAGTCTCGTGATATGGAGTATCCGAATCCCGGAGACATGACTGCCGCGAATGCGGTGTTGGAATTGGCCAAATCGATGGATGATGAGAAAATCATCAACTCATCGGCGGCCGAACGAATCATTCTACATCTTGCATCGGGGTCTCGCTCGATTCTCTCGCCAATGTGTGCTACTCTGGGTGGAATCGTTGGGCAGGAAGTTCTCAAGGCTTGCAGTGGAAAATTCACACCCATCAACGGATTCTTCTACTTCGATGCTGACGAATGTCTTCCAGAGAGTCCTCTCCCGTATGCTGAGGTTTCGCCGTGTGGTAGCAGGTATGATAGTAATATTGCCGTTTTTGGGAAGGACGCGCAGCAAAATCTGCTAGATTTGAATTACTTTCTCATTGGAGCTGGTGCGATTGGCTGTGAAATGCTCAAGAACTGGGCACTCATGGGAGTGGCATGTGGTCCCAAGGGTAAAATCCACATTACTGACATGGATCGGATCGAAAAATCCAACCTCAGCCGACAGTTCCTCTTCAGAAACTCAGACATAAATGAATTCAAGTCGGCTACTGCGGCACGGGCCGCTCAGGCCATGAATAAGGAGATGAATATTATTCCATACCAGGAGAAGGTGGGACCCGAAACTGAGGCCCTCTTTGGTGACGACTTCTATGATAAGCTGAGTGGTGTATGTACAGCTCTTGATAACGTCGAGGCTCGTTTGTACGTCGATCAACGTTGTCTCTTCTACCATCTTCCTATGCTTGAAAGCGGCACTCTGGGAACAAAAGGCAATACTCAAGTAGTCATACCGCACGTTACTGAGAATTATGGTGCGACACGTGATCCTCCTGAGAAGAGCATTCCTGTTTGCACTCTTAAAAACTTCCCCAATATGATCCAGCATACCCTGCAGTGGGCGCGAGATTGGTTTGAGGGTGAGTTTAAGCAGAGCGCAGAGGACGTCAACAGCTATTTGAGCAATCCCAACTACGCCGCCACACTGTCCGGGCAACAAAATACTAAAGCTGAAACTGTCATGAACATCCGGAAGACTTTGGTCGACGAGCGACCTGTCAGTTTTGAAGACTGTGTAGTTTGGGCGAGGCTTCAGTTCGAAAAGCTGTTTAATAATCAAATCCGCCAATTGCTCTTCAACTTCCCGGAGGATCAAATCACTTCTACTGGGGCTAAGTTTTGGAGTGGATCGAAGCGATGTCCAAAGCCCTTGATCTTTAACTTGGAGGACAAATGCGAGGACGCTAAAATGAGAAACCATTTCGATTTTATCGTTGCAGCTGCCAACTTGAGGGCCCAAATGTTTGGCATCAAAGGAAGGAACGACGAAAGGTATTTCATCGAAGTTCTGCAGAATGTCATTGTTCCTGATTTTACTCCCCAAGACGGTGTTAAGATTTCATCGACAGATGCAGAGGCGAAAGAAGACGCCAACACGGGCGCAAGTGGAGAGATGATGGAGTCTGAGGTAGAGGCAATCCTAGAAGGACTGCCGAAGCCAGGAGAACTCGCGGGTTTCAAACTGAACCCAATCGAGTTCGACAAAGACCTTGATGATCATATGCTCTTTGTGACGGCTTGCTCCAACCTGCGGGCGTTGAACTACTCAATTCCAACAGAAGACACACATCGTTCTCGTGCGATTGCCGGACGGTAAGTGCCGCCAGCTATCGAATATCACTTGTCAGAGTATATATTTTAATCTCATAGTATGCCTGCAAAATGATATGAAATAGCATCATCCCTGCGATTGCCACAACTACTGCTCTTGTAACAGGTCTCATCTGCCTTGAATTGTACAAGATCATTGGAACTTCGAAGAAGGAATTGAAAATCGATGCCTACAAAAATGGATTTGTTAACTTGGCCATTCCATTCATGACACTCAGTGAGCCTACTCCTCCTGCGAAAACTAAGGCGATTGTAAAGGGTCAAGAGTGGAACTGGACTGCGTGGGATTGCTTGGATATGAACATTGGCGACATCACCCTTGCTGAATTCATTCAATACTTTGAGAAAGAGTACAATCTTGACATAAGCATGATCAGCCATGGGGTCTCAATTCTTTTTTCGTTTTTTGCAAATAAAAAAAAGGTTGAGGAGCGCAAGAAAATGAAGATGTCTGAGGTTGTTACAAGCATTACAAAGAAAGAGTTCCCATCGAATCAACTTTACATCACTTTTGAAATCATTGCTAATGACATGGATACCGACGATGAAGTGGAGTTGCCTTATGTGAGGTATCGTTTCCGCTGAAATATGATAGCGCATTAGAATAGACCTTTTGATATAATAAAAATACTTTTAGTTGAGCGTCGCCTTCCTATGTCAATTGAGCAGGAGAATCTCAAATATAATTTATGGCTCATCATCACTTTATTTCAGGGGTGTCTCAAGTATCACTGCCTTGAAAAAGACCTGCCATCAGAGAAGCTGCAACCCACTGTTGTCCTCTTGGTCACTGTTGTGGCAACTGTGCCTACAGGTTTGACCATAGCTGGGCAGACAACATTTTGATGGACTTGGTCCCAGAGGGTTCTCGAGGGTTACTCTTGATGCAGACAAGATTGCTTGATAAGACAATAGCATGAGCGGTAATCAAGAAGGATGTGAAACATCACCTGCTACATACTGCCTCAATACTGTTGATGGCGCTAAGGGTTGCAGGTGTCTAATTTTAATTAACAACCTTGGTTAATAAGGAAGGCCAAAACGTTTCAAAAGTTTGATTCCCAATGAATTGTGAGCAATTCCAGTTAGCAAAAGATTGTTATTTTTTAAATGTTTTTTTTTCTCCAGAAAACTGTAGAACAACCATTGAGAACAGTTGCAACCGTTAAAAAATATGAGAAACTTATGAGATTAGATGCATTTAGGAAGCAATTCTTTGTATCCATTCCAACTCAGGCACAGTCTTTAGTGACAATGATGTGTGGAAAAATCAGGACACGATTGCATATTCTTAGGATGACAACCCAATGTAAAACAGGACAGATATGAGTGCAAATCTTACACTTTGCATGAAGCCCTTCTATGCCTATGTCTCCAAGGACCTAAAAATAGCAAAAATGCAAAAGCTTAAGAAAACGTGATAGTCTTTTTGCTCTCTGAATTTCTTTCAATTTCTTGGGAATCGATTCCCATGCTTTGGCCTATCATATGGAAGCAGAACTTGATGTCATTGTCATACACTTCATAAACTTCAAGGGGAGTCAAAAATGGGTTTCCTACAGTATCATTGTCAGTGGTGCTGTAAGTGGCAGTACTACTTGCAGCATCATCAAAAAGAGGAACAGTGCTCTAAAAGTAAAAGTACTTTATGGTTTGTACATGTAACTGAGTAGTTGTCAAGTATGACATCATTAACTGACACATTTAGTGTTATTTTTTATTGTGCTTTTTCAGTTAACAGTTGAAACTTTGGTACAATGGGCCACAGTTCAATGTTAGATTCTGTCTGCACAATTTCCTGTTTTATGGAGTGTATCATGATAGATAGACAATCTTTTGAATAAGGCCCAGAAATGTGTATTGTGTTTTTTGTGTGATCTGTAAGAGCTTGTTTACAATCAGATTGAGTTTGTAATCTCCTGTGTCTGGAGTAAGACTTTTTGTGGTATTAGTGGCTTGCAGACCCATCAGAAGTTGTTTCATCTTGTGTTCATGAATGCCCAAGTGCTCAGTGTGGAGATTGTCAAAGTGACTGCTGGCCCTGGTACTGACACAGAAATGATTGTAAAAAGAAATTGTCCTAAATGTCTTTTCAATAACAAACATCCACTGCAACATGAATTTCACCTGTGCATTCAAGCCAATCAGTTAGAAGAACAGAGTAATCGCCCTTTTCTACATTGTTGTTTTTGTCTTCTGAGAGAAGAACCATCAGATCTGGTCAATATGCCCCTTGGGTAAATAATGCCCCCCATTGGTATCATCAAAGTGTCAACATTCGTAATGATCCTTGACCAATGATTTTGCCCATGTACTTGATCTGGCATGACTCCTTGGTGACTTCCTGACACCATCATGAGTGATTAGTCCTATGCCAGCTGTAATATGGAATAGGTGGAGCTGCTGGTTCAATGTATTCTCATTGCTCAATTGCTAAAATAATACTTTGGCATGGTGTTGCTAAGTGCTTTGGAAGGGGGGTTTCTGTTCCCCAGACTCCTGGCATCCAGAGTTTAAGATTTTCTGTTCTTTTGATTTCTTGGTCTTGGTATATTAAGGAGGTTCAAAGTAACTTTTTGAAGGTGATAGCCTTATTGTCTTCAATGAAGGAGAAGACTTGCTTACATCTCCTCCTACAATGTGGTGGTGGTATTCAGAGTAACTGAAAGAGTGACTCAATAAATGTGACCAAGAGGATGATGCAACACAGATCCTCTTAACCTCTCTTGTGAAGTATGCACTTTTGGAATATGACCTAAGCTGTTTGTGCAAATTATGATTTGTATGGATGGCTGAAGCTTGATACAAAATGATTTTAAAAATATTTTTATGAGTTAATTTTATTGTAAAAATGAAGTGAAAAACCATGATGAAGCAA
>JALLPD010001420.1:0-12109 GCA_036940065.1 Cyclotella cf. meneghiniana | reverse complement strand
GTCCTAATTAAGGGCCATATTATGGGCTTATGCCTACTTACAGGGTATGTAGATAATTGGCTCATGTCAGTATCATGGTATAAAAATGTTATTGCTAACAACAAAAATATTAGCAAGGAAAATTCTTACCCTGCACTCACAGTTTCTGTTTGTTGTTGCCAATGGTGCATTTATGTAGGTGCCTTCTACTTGTGTTTGTGGGTCAAATATCCTTTGTGGTGAGGATATAGCAGAGCAATATAATAAAAAACAAGCTATTATCTGGAAAGAAGTAATGAAAATGAGGAAGGAGTTGGCTTCTTACACTGCACATGTTATCATGGCTTCTGCTTGTTGTTACTGATCTTGTATTGATGTCATTGCCTTCTGATTATGTCTGTGGGATGAAATATCTTATGTTGTACAGATGGTGGAGTAACAATGCAATAAAAGAAACAAATCTATTAGATGGGAGTATGTAAAGTAAAAATAGAGAAGGAGCGAATGTCTTACCCTGTGATCATGCCCATGGCTTCTGCTTGTTCTTTAGATTGACATTTTTGTTGGTGCCTTCTGATTGTATCTGTTGGTCAAGGTTCTAGTGTGATGGTCATGGAAACAACAAACCATATTATCTTGGGACATGGAAATTAATCATAAGAAAGGTGTGTCTTTCATACTGTATGCTCATGGTCATGGCTTCTGTTGGCTGTTGCTCGTTTGTGTCAGCACCTTCTAATTATGTCTGTGTGCTGATATATCATAAATGATGTGAATGGTGTTGTGACAATGTAATTGGACAAATATGAACAAAAAGCCGTGCAAATAGAATGTCAAGAAGGTGAGGGGTGTTCTTAACCTGTACTCATGGTTACCATGCCCTACTATTATGAATATTGAGACATTGGTTGAAGCTCAGGCATGGATCAGTGTCCGGATATACTCATGCTAAGGATGCGGGCATAGCAATTTAATTGGTAAAGTTGAAATAATGAATAATGTAAAAATGGGAAGTGGGGTCCTTATGTGCACTTGTGGTGTCTGCTGGGATTTTTCTTTTGGAATTCAGGGTAATGGTCACAGCAGCTTCTGAAGGTTTCTGCAGTCTGTGGGAGGAGATATTCATTGGAAATTAAATGAAATGGCTATTGATGGAATTGTGCCTGGACAGATGTCATAATTTGGAGGTTGGGAATGCAGGCACTTGCATAGCTGAAGGACAGAGACAACATAATGCTGAGCAGGAGCCTGCCTAAATCCAATGACTATAGTGTCAATTTTTTCCAATTACTGTCATAGTGCTTTGCATGATCTCATGATTCCTGGAGAAAATAGGGAAACAAGAGCCATGATTTCAGTCAAATTGGCAGTATTTATGCAAGAGTCATAGTTTTGCCAGAATTTTGGTCAGAACCTGCAGCATAGTCTTACAGTTCATTTCCAATCTTAATCACAGATACCAAGCAATAAAACAACTTCCAACCAACAAATATGACTACTTATGTGGTTCCTCTCAAATTTCCTTTGGGTGGTCATTCATTTAATTCAATCAAAATTCAACAGCATCCAATTCATATCAAATAGAACGAACAGAGTCTGAATGGGAATGGACAAAGTTGAACATGGTCTTCAACAAAAGTGAACAAGACTAAATGATTGAATGAAAAAAGGCTTGTTTGGGCTTTATCAGGCTTGATTGTATGCAAACTATTATTAACAGGGCCTGATCAGGCCTGTCCAAGCCTGATTGAATGGAATTGTGATTCATTGACTTTAATCAACTGCACATAGTTAGAAATATACCTGACAGGAGGGCTACTATCAGAGCTATATCATATCACCTATAGAAAGGCAAGAACACATTGACTAAAAGCAAGTAAACCTTTGGGACTTGAGTGATCAAAGAGAAATCAAAGTAGCTTGAGAGGCAATAACATTGTTTAAGACATTTGTATTTAAGTGCAAGCTAGTAACATAATTTAACTAGTAAAATGCTAGGACACCAAAATTTCACAAGTGCCAACATATTTGTTGAATAATAGATAAGGACCCATTTTTATGTTCACTTCAGTCATGATATAAGTACTTAACAACGCGCCTGACAATACTCAACCAATCAATGAATGGGGCAAAAATGTAAGACATGACACCACCCTGTAGAGTGAGGTAGCTAGAAAGTTGCAGGACCATTCTAATCTGCTTCATCTCTTTCCAAAAACAAAAAGCCAGCCATCATGACAGCTCAACAATCAAACACACAAAAATTATAGACATTGTACTAGGAATAGTAAAAAAAGAAGGAACAAGAGTCCAAAAACCAAAAAATGTACAGGAACATAATCTCACCTGTTCTTCCAGCCTGTGCTCTATATTGTTGTTGATGTGGGGCAGGTGATTGTAACATATCCAGATTCAATCTGAGGACTGGGGTATCACTGTTATCTTGAGGAGGATTATGAATTGGATGAATAAGAAGCTGCTGAAAAAGCAATAGAATGGGAAGTAAATATTTTCTTACATCACCCCCACACAAATTGCTTTCTATTACTGTTTGCCTGGGGAGGGTGCAGGTGGCATCTCTGGATTCTCTCTGGGAGCAGATATATTTACCATGGCAATGTCAGTGCATAAGTATTTGATTGAAAAAAATAATCTTTATACCCAAGTATATATATTTTCCCTCACCATGCACTCATTGCTCCATTTTTTTGATTGTTAGCAGTGGCGGCTAGTCAGAAGCAGTCTGGGAGCTGAGACATTTACCGTGGTATGCTTGGTGAAGAGTGTCTCACTTGAAAGTGATCTATTATCATATCAAATGAAAAACAGGAAGTCCATTTTCATCACCTTACTTTCACAGTCCCTTTTTGTCTTTTGTTGTTAGCAACAGTCTGACAGCAGCCATGGTGCCAGATCTAGTCTGAAGATGAGATATCAAATATGGTTTACATTTGATGTTTTATATGAAAAAATAAAATTTAACAAAACATTAAATAGAAGTTGATTTCATCACATTGCACTGATGGCCCTTGTTCATCTTTATGTTAATAATTGATTGACAGCAATAGCAGTGGCATGACAGCAATAATAGCACCAGCTTCAGTCTGGGAATTGAGGTATCAAATTGAAACAAAGCATCATAGCATCAAAGTACACAATGGGAAGTTCATTTTTTATTAACTTGCACACACGGCCCATGTTCACTGTTGTTGTTAGCAGTGACATGGCATTGGAGGCTCTGCCAGATTGAGTCTGTGGGGGCTGAGATACCAACCATAACACCATTGGTGAGGTAATATTTAATTAAAAACAATAAATTATGACACCAACGTATATAACTGGAAGTTCATTTCATATCTCTTTGTATACATGGCTCCTCTCATTTTTGTTGTTAGCATCAGGGCAGCATTGGTAACAGTACCAGATTCAGTCTGAGGGCTGAGATCGGGGGCCATATCATGGTTTTTACTTAGTAGTCATGAAAAGATCTTCACTGAAAAATATTATGAGGATATACGGTAGTATCAGAGAAGAAATCATGATGTTTGGACAGCTATTTGAGTGATTCACTTGTCTATCATCTTGAAGTTACTGATGGTATTTTTTGGTGTGACAGACAAACACTTGTTGCTGACTTGCAAGCTGCAAATTTGATCTACGTGGAAAGGGCTTGATTGCTTTTGAGTGCATATGAAGAACTGTAAATGGTATTGAATGAAGGTGAGCAATATCTTATAAGCCTAAATCCTGAATTGACAAAGAGAAAAAGATCTGAATGGGCATGCATATCTTGTGTCAAAAAGGGGCCTAATTGGACATGAATGAAAGCTAACAAGATCTCATTGTGCATGAATGAAAGTGAACTAAGCCTTTGAACACATATACACATCAATTCAATTCCAACAATCATCTACACATTTTCGACGGACAACAATCAATTTGATTTTGAAGTGAAAGGTTACATGTTTAATTGATGAGGTAAAAAGCATGTATGTTAGCAATATTATGAAGTAAGTTGAAAGCAGAACTCATAGATATAACTCAAAGGATTAAGCTATCACAAAATGTACTAATTTGGTAAAACTTCAAATAACTTTTAATCCTAGTTTCATGATCTTCTAGGGTCTGCAAGAATATTGGGATAGCTCCAATTACTTATTTATTTGCAACACCAGTGCGCCCAAGCCCTACTAAAACAAATGAATATTATTGATAATGTACTGAAAAATAAGGCAAGACAAGATTAAAATCAGCTCACTTTTTTGTGTACTATGATGTGTTGTTATTTATAAACCAACATCAGTACAACACAATGTGGACTCATCAAGTACAGTTGTACAAAGACCATTCAACAACACAAATGATGAAAGGCAAAAATGAACAACAAAGAAACAAAGCAATATATTATGCAACAATCAAGTAATGCTAGTTTTGCTGTTAAAAATACCAAAACTTCAATATCTGCAATTGTTGAATTCATTGATCTGAAAAGCACAATCAAATCATGGTTACACTGGATGGCTGAAACCTTATGTACATGCATCACCAAGGTGAACTCTGATAACTATCTGGTCTTATCTCTTTTACCTAAATAAGATTTGAACAATGGTGTACATGTGAAAAACAAGCATCAAAAACAAGGCAGCAAATTTGAGCCTCATATTGTGCTACATTCCATTTTGATGGGGAGTGTTATGTCTTATGTATGCATAAACATGTGAACCGCACATGTTTACAGATGTTAAGTAAAGTTTCCAATGAAACGCACTCTATGAAAATAGCCAATCACAGAAACTAAATAGTAATAGAGTTTAAAAGACCAATAGCATTTTTTGCTGCATAGACAGGAAGATTCAATTTTATTATTTTCTAAGTCATATCTAAACACTACACATCAGCAAACTTGAAATCACAACAATACACCTCTCTTCCTGTCTTGAACTAAGGTCATTCACACAATACCTCCCCAATTACAGGTATTTTGCCTGGACACAATGCCACAGGTTGGAGAGGGAACAATGATTACTCGACCAAGTAAGGTTCATCATCTAGAGCTCTATGGAGGACAGGAGACAGAAACTACCCATGCTGTTCCACTAATAGGGGCATTGACTTCCACAGTGACAACAGTGCTTGTGGACGTTGCTGATCCAAATGATACCAAATTGGTGGCAGACCCGGAGACGAGACCTCCTGTGGAAAAAATTACTCCTCCCTCATAGTAAATGGTTAATTGATCTGGAACAGAATACATTTCATAATACACAGTGATAATTCCAGATGATTTTTTCAAGTCAACAGAGAAGGAGGTAAAGCCTTGTCCACCTGATGCCTGATTGGTAGGGCACTAGAAGTGAAACAACAGGGTAGATGAGCTTCTTTTGAGTGTGGATTGAGCATTCTTGCCTGTAGATTTACTGCCCTTCACTTACCTGTGTCACACACTTGTTGCATTCACAATCAAACTCAGTGACATCACCACAGTCATCATCGATGCAGCACTCCAAGTCAATTGTTTCTGTTCGACGGAGTTCACCAGTGGTGATGTAGCCCCACGCAAAACCTCGAGCAGAAAACATTCCTGGGATGAGATTCACAAACATGTCTCCAGTGCTACCATCCCACTCATTGAAGTCATAAAAATCTTCCGCTTTTACAACAATATCAACTGTTAATGTACAAGCATTTGAATCATATGACACAGTTCCAGAGGACCAGATAAGGTGACCACCAAGTACTGCTTGATATTGACCCCCTACATCTGAGCGTTGACCTCTTGCAATGGTGCTATAGAATTCAAATGATGCCTCATTTCCATCATGCATTTCTCTCACTGCCTGAACAACTTTCCCCACCTCCTTATCTATTCCTGCTTTGATGACGCTATCTTCTTGATATGCTGTTTCATAATCAGTCACACGTGGGCCACCTGGGATACCAATGTAGTTGTACCAAGCTGCAACAGCTTCAGTCCAACCTTGTGCTAAAAAGAACACTGGGATGCCATAAAAATAAACCGTGTACCAAATATAGTCACCTGGTTGGAAAGGAATACTTCAGGAGGTAAAGCAAGAGTTTGAAACTAGGATTCCAAAGAGGAGTGGTCATAATAATATTTGTCCATACATGTTCTCCTTACCTGGGGTCATAGGGGTATTGATTAACCCAGTTGCGAACAGGATCTTGATTTTTACTTCCCTTTCCATATACACCAACTGTTACTAGGCCACACTGTGGTTGTACTGCTTGGACTGCCTCAACCCATGATGGCACTTCAAAAATCACAGAGTGGGCTTCATCAGTGGGAGAAGGTTCATCTTGTAGGCGGCGAGTGAACAAAGAAGCATTAAAATCCGGCTGCAGAGGAGGAAAAAAGCTGAGAGCCTCATCAATTATCGTAGGCGTGAGCGCAATCGGCTCAATATCAAGATCTTGCGCATCCAATACAGTGAATGTGTAGTTAATCATCTTCTTCAAGTCCTCAAGATCAAGTACACCGTCCCCATTGATATCTACATCCAAATTACCCACGGGGAACAGACCCAATGGGTCAGCCAAGCTTCGGGAAACAAAGACAATGTCATCCATATCTACTGCCCCACTACCGTTGGCATCATAGATGTTGAGCTTAGTACATTCTCCGATTATATCTCCTTCATTCGGGGAGGGAACCTGTTGAGTCTCACATACTCCTGGTGAAACAAGAGGAGATGGACATCGGCAGACAGTTATCAGTTGACCTGTCTTGGATGATTTCTGGGACTTTCCCATGACCATGACGTATGCATTTTCAATGGCTGAGCCAGTGTTCTGTGATGGGCGACATGATCAAATATAAATATCAAAATAGCATGTCAAGAACAGAAACTAGACGAAAGGGAGAAGAAATTAAGTATGACGGTAGTCAACTCACATCTTTGTCTCCTGTAAAGGTCTTTGCCACAGGCACTGAGGGTGAAGATGCCATGATTAATTGCCTGTCTAACTTATTGCCAATCTGCGAGCCATCATTATCAACTTTGGACGGAATCCCAGGTTTAGCCGATGCCCACATGGGGAGGACGAGGGACACTGCAATGGGGAGCCTCATTATTCCAGATTTTTAATGTTGGAGTGGTGTAGTTATGTCTGGTCTCTGAAGATATTATCACGATTATTTTTATCAGACAAAGGGATGGCTATCGTGCTAATCGAGAAAATGCCCTACTTGCCCTGGTCACAAAGCACAGCACCGAGAAAAATGAACCTTTGAACAATTATCAGTATTCTGGTACTGTGTACGGTACAGTGGTCCAGCTGTCGAACGTGGTTCATGTGGACAAGTGACGATGGTGGCCTCAAGGGTCTTTAGCATGAATTATTTTATTAGGTCCGTCTAGAGACGCGGATGGTTCGGGTATGTTCATATTCATCGGTGTTCGTTTTCCTGGACTCTCACTTTCGTTCACGTATCATCTTGTACGGTACCGTACCAGTTAATCTGGTACGCCATTCGCCAATGACTGGTGGGGTACCATATTTCGCCGGATGTACGCATGTGTTGAATTCATAACTTTAAAACCACCCAGGGTGCTTTATCACGAAATGGGAAGTCACGGAAACGGGGAATAATATTTATCCGCCCGAACACAAGTCCCTCTAGAGTAACACCCACAAACGCGAGCGTTACGTACGTGGCTAGCGGTACACAAAACGACGTTCCTGTCGAAATTTCATCGTTAAGCCTACCCACAAGTTCTAGCAGGTTCGAGCCAACTGCTGTGATCCGTGTACAATACAGGAAAAGGCCTCGGCGAAGAACCATTTGAAGTGTTCGTTTTTCTCAAGGAATAGGCCCAATCTTTCATTCACCCGTACAATACACATCATACCCGAGGTTCGACTTTTTGTCAAGTTCTGTCATGTGTACGTACGTGACAAACCGTCGCTACAACTGGAAAGTTGACCAGGTACAATAATGTCCGGGTAACAGGCTATGAGCGCAAATTTCACCGAAATAATTGTGCATGCATAAATATATTTTTTATTGGGTGCTCTGGCCATAATTGGTACGATAATGGGTGCCTCAGCGCATTTTTTGGCGATAATTCTTTTTCCTTTTTGGTTATTAATTCCTATGGTACTAACGTACCAGACGCCTATAGAGGGGTTTTCTTTTGGCGGTCACTGATCGGGTGGGTGCAGTAGGAGGTCAGATAAGTTTGGAAGGGCCCGAAAAAGCTCCGCGTGCATCCCAGTGACAACAGCCAGGACAACTATGGTATTGTACTCCGAGTTTCCCCAAGACAACAACACCCTGAGAACTCTGCTGCTTTCACCGCCGCCGCCGCCACCACCACCACAGAAGCAGCATTATTGTATCAAGATGCCCGTCCCAGCCAACTATTCCTCCTACCACCATTCCAAATATGCCACTCCTACCGCCAACGTGAATCAACATCGATTCATCCATCCAGTGACCCACGACACCAACACCAACAGCAACACCGGTCGAAGCTCTCCCCAACACGTCATCAACGCCAACAACACGTCGGCATCCTCCCCATCCATCGCTCTCTCCCGCCTACGCCTCAAATCCATCTCGCACCCCCAACAACAATGCCAAGCATCGATCTACGTCCCATCCCACGCCGTGGGCGCCGTCATCGGACGGGGCGGACGGACCATTCTCAACGTGCAGCGAGAGGCCATGAGAAAAAGTTTGGGGCACGGCGGTGCCGTTCGTATCAGCGTATTGGGGGGGAATACCGCGGCGGCCGGGAATGGCGGCGGCGCGAATGGTGGGAACGATGACGGTCGAGAGGATTTTTTTCCTCCTTCCGCAAATTCGACGACGGCAACGAAGAGCAATCCATCGTCGCCGTGGAATTATCACGAGTATTTTCACAGCGTACAAAAAATCATGATCCACGACAATAATGACAATGACGACGACGGCGTTGGTTCTCAAGAAAAAGAAGACGAAGAAGACTATTACACTCCAATCATTGTTCGAGGCGATCCGGTAGGATGTTTCGCGGCCCTGCGTCAAATATTGCCCTTGGTAGACCATGCTCACGACCCTCACATCGTATTCGAGGTGCCGATCCATCGATCCAAACACGGACTGTTGCTGGGATTGCGGGGAGTGGTGTTGGCGTCGTTGAGTGCCACCTTTCATGTGAGGATCATGATTCCTCCGAATCCCAGTCACATGATCATGACAAGTGGAGAGAATCACATGTACTGGAACCAGCAGCCGCACGCCATCTACGCGGGCGGCGTAGACGTAGGTTCGACCATGTTATTTCCCGATGCCAACGCCGTGCACGGCCATCCCGCCCCATCGCAGGAAGCTCTTTTACACACATCCGCGCCTTTGACGCCGACGACGATCGCTAAGGCACAACCTTCGAATACACCCCCCCACATCCTTCAACTAGAAGGAGAAATCGACAACGTTGAACAATGTTTGGTCCAAATGCTCCGTATCGTGGCCGGTGAGCCATATTTTCCCACGGGAGTGATTGTTCCTCATCCCATTGCTGAGGGGGAGGGGACAGAAATACCATCATTTGACTCTGCCACCTCTGTGGTCGAGGAGGCATTTTCGGAAAACGATCACAACAGCAGCAATTCTGCGGATCAATTCAAAGCGGTCGCTTTCCATTCCAAAGACTCAACAACACATCCAGACGAAAACAACATCAAAGCCGTGGCGGTCCTAACGACCACGGAGCATCATCGATCCAATATTTCGCAGAGTAAATTTCGATCCATACAAAGAAAGACAAATACACTCATTCGTAGAAAAAAGGGGAGATTTCTTTTGAATGGTGTGGAGTATGGCAGAAAGACTTTTGGGAATGACAATGTCCCAGAGGACGAAGAAGGAGATATTTCGTCAGTGGGGAATGAAGAGGAGGATGACGAGGAAGAAGATGACAACGAAAAAGATGGGGCAGAAGATGAGGATGATGAAGCACTCTCTACAACGTGCGGCAAAGCACCCATAAGTTTTGTTATTTCGGGAAAAGTCGAGAATGTCAAAGCGGCGGTGCAGCAGTTTGAACGATTGCTAGGATTGGAGGCTGATTCGTCGGTTATTACCTTGAGAGATGCTCCATTGAAAATTAGTGGGGGTGGTGAGAATAGTCTCACAACAAAGAACAATGATGGAGGTGCTGAATCGGTGGAGAATGACAAGAAGAAACGTAATCAGCGGAATAAGCCCAAAAGAAAGCCAATGAAGAATCATAAAGATGGTTCTGTGGCGGGAAGTAAATTGGATGGGGACTCGGGCTGAGATGCATTTAATGTCAATGGCTTGACTCCAGCACCGGGACACCAAAAATATTTTGAACACTTGAATTTCGATACTTTAATTAAAGAACTTTTGCAGTTTACAGCAATCTCTCATCTACGTTAAAATAATAATGTGCGTAACTCATCAAGACAGTGCTGTGGCGGGAAGTGGATTGGATGCGTACTCAGGCTGACGTGCAATTAATTTTGTTGCTTGACTCCTGCACTGGGGCACCAAAAATATCTTAAACACTTAAATTTCAAATAATATCAAGGATACTTCAATCAAACAGCATTTGCAGTGTACGGCTTTCTCTCTTCTACATTAGAATAATAATGCACACGACTCATCAAGATGATGCAGTGGCGGGAAATAGTTTCGATGAGGACTTGGGCTGAGATGCATTAAATTTCCTGGCATGACTCGAGAAGTGCAGCACCAAAATAACTTGAACACTTTAATTTCGAATTGTTTCAAGAATACTCTAAACAAACAGCATTTGCAGTATACGGCATTCTCTCTTCTACTTTAGAGTAATAATGCTCGCAACTCATCAAGATGGTACCGTTGCGGGAAATCGATTGGATGGGGACTCAGGCTGAGATGCATTTGACGGCTGGACTCCAGAAGTGCGGCATCAAACTATCTTGAACAACTGAATTGTAAACAAGGGGCTAAACGATCCCCCTCTAGCGTGCATGGGTAAAATCAACATGTAGATATGAGACAGTTGGCAACGCCAGTTAATCACTACTAACTATTTATTCTCCATTACTCTAGAGATAGAATAATTACATCCCTGTGCCAATCTGCATCATTTTAAGGAAATATCGGTGTGTTGGCCAAAATTGGCCACATTTTTGTACGTTTCTAACAGACCTAGTACAGGATATGTGTTCCTTTTCACTGGCCCAGTCATAATTAGCCAATCACAGAAACTAAATCATAGTATAAACCTCAGAAGAATTGAATGCTTGATCTTTTCTAACAATTCATCAGACCCAAATGGCATTACATTTGTGCTGTGCACACAAGGGAGATCCAATTTCATTATTTTCTAAGTCATTTCTCCACACTACACAACCGCAAACTTGAAATCACAACAATACACCCCTTTTTCTGTTAAAACTGAGGTCATTCACATAATACCTCTCCCATCACAACAATTTTCCTGGACATACTGCCAAAGGTTGGAGAGGGAACGATAGTTTCTCCACTAAGTAAGATTCATGATCTAGGTATAGCTCTATGGAGGACAGGACACAGAAACAACCCATGCTGTCCCACTGATAGGGGCATTGACTTCCACAGTGATAACAGTGCTTGTGGATGTTGCTGATTCAAATGACACAAACCAAGTGGCAGACCCAGAGACAAGACCACCTGTGGAACGAATTACTACACCCTCATAGTAAATGGTCAATTGGTCGGGAACATCATACATTTCATAAAATACAGTGATAATTCCAGTCATTTTTTCAAGTCGACAGAGAAAGAGGTGAAGCCTTGCCCACCAGAGGCCTGATTGGTAGGGCACTAGAAGTAAACAATAGAGTAGATAAGTTTCTTTAAAAAGGGGATTGATCATTCATCTTGCATTGTACCGTTCACTTACCTGTGTCACACACTTGTTGCATTCACAATCAAACTCAGTTACATCACCACAGTCATTATCAATACAGCACTCCAAGTCAATTACTTCTGATCGGCGGAGTTCCCCAGTGGTGATGTAGGCTGAAGCAAACCCAAGTGCAGATAGCGTTCCTGGGATGAGATTCTGACCTAAGCCGAATATGGTGTAGGTTCTGGGAGGATAAAAACCAAACCAGCAGCACTTCTAGATAA
>JALLPD010001419.1:0-12113 GCA_036940065.1 Cyclotella cf. meneghiniana | reverse complement strand
AATTAGATGATGATGTTGATGACATCATCTGCTACAAGAAAGACCCCACTAAGAAAAATTGAAAAATTACCTTACCTGAGGAGTTGGTGCTTGTCACTGTCAAGTGGTTCCACCAAATAATGAGTCACCCAGGTCAAGATAGATTGCATGACATGTTGAAACAATGTTATCACCATCCATCTTAATGACAACACATCAACAAGCTGAAGTGCCAAGACTGTCAATGACACAAACAACCAAGCCATCAATATGGTCTGCTGCCCAAAAGTGAAGTGTGTATTGCCCCCTGGGAAGAATTTGCTATTGCCTTAATCGGTCTTTGGGCAATCAAGGTCAATGGCAGACAAGCAGAGTTCAATGCCCTGACTTGCATTAAAACTGCCTCACACCTAGTCATGCATATCTGAATCAATAACAAGACTTCATTGCATGCTCAGGACAAATTCACATGGTGCTGGTTTTGTTGTTACTACCAACCAGTATGTTGTTTACATGACAAGGGATGAGAGGTCATAGGTAGGGCCTTTCAATGGCTTCTAAAACTATTCAACATCAAGGATATGTGTGCTTGACAAGCAAAAATCCTCAGTCTGCTGCCATCTGTGAATGGATTTACCAGACATTAGCAATCTATTACAAACCCCAGTGCATACCAACCCCCCACAAATGGCCTCTGCTAGAGACATGCATTGGCTATGGCAATGCATACCCTGTGTACAACTGTTGCTACTACCTATTGGGAGTGCTCTAGGTTCTCTTGCTTTTGGCAGAGAGATGTCCCAAATGTACCACTGATTGCCAATCGACAGTCCATCACATTGCTCCATGAACATCATGTTTATGAGGATTGAAATTGAGAAAAAGCCTTACAAGTTTGATTATGCTCCAATGCAAAGTCTTGAAGAAAATGCATGATCCAACTAAGTTTGGAGTAAGGACAGATGGCTCTTATACCATTGAGCATGTTCACGTTAATGACAACCTGACCATCATACTATGTCCTGTTGTTACCAAATGTATCACGTATGCAGAGTTCTGTCATTTTGTTGACAAACATCAAGCACAGGGATTCTGTAATTAACCTTTCCATTCCACTTACCACAGCAAAGCCAACTTACTATGTACAGGTTGTGTCCAAAGTTATTTCATTTTTTTAGCTCATGTCTTCTTTCTCCACATCAGCATTTTATGGGAAGGAAAGGTGGAGTTTTTAAGACCATTTACTTGTTTGTTCGATTCATGGCAGAGCAAGCCATGCCATTGAAGAGAAGAGTGTCCTACCCATGCATAGAGGCCCTTTTGTATACAAAAGGGAAGTATGTGACAAATAAGCTGATAAAATGCACATACAGAACTAGCTGGCAACTGATGGCTTCCAGATACATACGGAGCAGTAGCTAATGTACCGATTAGTACTGAGTCCTTTGCAGGACCTTCTTACTAAATGTGGCCACATCAGACTAAATTTGTGGCTATGAGAAAAATAGTATGCACTTGGAGTGGTGCCTCTTGCTGGTTACCGGCCTGATTCATATGCAAGTTTACTGTAGATTGATATGTCAATGGTATGTGATATGAATGTGTAGTGTGTATCCACTTTTGATATGTAGAGGTTGCACTTTCATAGGTATGTAGATATCTCTGAAACAGCTGTGGTGTGGACTGTGTGTCCATGGGGACTCCTCATGCTGATCCAAAAATGAAGAGAGATTTTGTTAGTACTTTCAATTAATTTGTATGGATAACAATATCATCTGTTCAATCATTTCAACCAGTATAAGTTACCCAAATGTAGGTCATGTACTTCTTAATACAACACACCATTCATGTTGTTGAGAGAGGAGTTGATTAGTGCTAGATCGGGAAAGGTTAGGGAAGGTGACTTGTCTATGAAATGGAAAGTGGTAAAAATGGAAACATACAGAGGCAAAAAATCAAAAACCAACCCTTCTTTTCTGCTGTCTCCTTCAATGCTGCATTGCCGTGGAAAAAGCAAAATTGTTTGCCTACTTTTGGCTTCAAATTCCATGAACTTTCTGAGCCATAGGCAGCTGATTGTCTGGATGACCAGAAATCTCATTGTTGTTGGAAGCACATGGCAAGAAGAGTGCACTGAAAATTAATGAGTGCACTTATATGCACATTGTTGTTGAAACCACCTTAGATAGATTCATCAAGCATGTGTGACAGTTGGGTTGAGTTATGATTGCAACTCAGGTGTTTAGCAGCAAATGACTAAGCACTTATTTTCAGGAGATATCTTGGTACTTTCAGAACAAGGGTCAAATCCCTAAGCATTTTTTCCCTCAATTTCTCAATGACACATCCCAGTAATTACCAAGTAAACTCAGGCTCATTTGCGAGCTCACCCACATGTACCTGGGTGCATGAATCCATATGCAAGTGAACCTGGGCATGTTGATGTCCCACCCAAGCAAACCCAAGTCAGAAAAATCAAATGTACATTTCACCAAAATAATATCAATTTCAGCAAAAATAATCCTGAGTGAATCTGGGTACCACCTTTTCTATGAAGTACCTGTGTCCCCTCCATGTTACAAATTCTGAGTAATGAATAATGAGATAGAGTAAAATCTAGCATAACAAACACCCCAGCCATCATAATCAAGATTCAAATATAGTAGTAACATAACTAACATGTTTTTCTTACTCAGGGCTATCCTGCACACTCAGCACATGCATTGTTACTACCATTGGTGCTAAAAAAATTTGCTGTGGCTGCAGGTAACAATCAAGATACTTCAATATTTTTACCTTGTTGTGACAACTAACTTGGACCATATCACAAGGACCACTAAAGCTATCTATTTAGTGGTTCTTATGATATTTTTTACTATAGAGATGAAAATGCATATGCCCCTGTAAGCATCCACTAAATCACGGATGGATAAAAAACTAAAGAGAAGAAAGCCAAGACTTGCTGCAGGAAAATGCACCCTCATAAAATGCAAAGAGCTAGGAGATGTAGATGTCAATCTAACTGGGGTTTTAAAATGCTATACAAGAAGATAAAGCACAAAGAGATGCACATAATGGGATAGATAGATATGGGCTAAGAGGCTTGTTGGGGCTCTTTGAACATTAAAGTTACATGATCTCAACTAATCATTGAACAGTACGTCAATTGCACTGATGAATATCTCTTGATGTAACACCCCTTTGGTACACTGTCATCATTACAACAGTTTCCCTTCAGATGAAAGGCAGAGAATCATCCCAGGCTTGTGTGACTAATTGGAACCAAAGATGGTATCAGAAACAAAAAAGGAGCAGAAAAGACCTGGAAGAAGACTTGCTGCCTTGAATCCCAACATTTATTGTGCACAGCAGGATCCCAACCAATCATCCAACATTACACCAATTGCACTGACAATATCTCTATACATAACACCCCTTTGGTATGCTATTATCATAACAACTGTTTTCCTTAAGAAGAAAGGCAGAGAATCATCCCTGGATTGTTGACTGATTGGAAGCAAAGATGGGATCAAAAACAATAGAGGAGGGGAGGACATGTGGAACAAGACTCATTAGGGCTTTGCTGAGCCCCCAACTAGAAACCTTAAATACCAACAGTTATCATGCACAACACAATGCTGGCCAATTGTCCAACAGTACAACAATTGCACTGACAGAAATCTCTTTACGTAACACCCCTATTGTTATGCTGTCATCATAACAACAGTTTCCTTTATGATGAAAGGCAGAGAATCATCACAGGATTGTTGACTGATTGGAACCAAAGGTGGTATCAAAAACAATAAGGGGGGACCTGGAAGCTTTCTTTGGATGAGTATTATTGGTTGAAGCTGCAGGAAATGAGCCAAGAAGTCATATGCGCAAGTATGTCATTGAGACAAATGTGTGTGTGATATTGTGATGGAATTTTTTGGTGCATTATCTGGGTGCATGTAAACATGATGTGCCTGCTGTCTGACTGAGATCTTGCATGACAGTACACCCAAACATGTACTAGGACAATAAGATCAGAACATCTACATTTAAGTGGATAATATACCTGTGAAAAGGCAAAGGATTTCAAAACTCTTCTTCTGACTAACTTTAGTTGTTGAAGCAATGCTAAACTTTGATTTCAATGTCTGTACTGTTTTTGAAGTCTGTCTGTATTCCGTCTTTGAGGTGCAACTTTACTAAAAAGGTGCAGACATATAATACTTTGCTTTTTTAGTATGATTGAACCTTTTTACGGTAAAAGGTGCAATCATACTAAAAAAGATGTCTTATATGTCTGCACCATTAAAGTACGATTGCACCTATCCACATAGGAACTCATTTACTTTCTACATGAAAAATAAAAATTGCACCTTTTTTAAAGACTGCACCTTTTATTGCATTCTTTAAAAAGGTGCAGAAAAAGACTCCACCTTTTTAAAGACTGCACCTTTTCAAGCAGTCATTAAAAATGGTGCTATATTGAGAAATGGTTCAGTTTGAAGTTAGAGCTGTTGCTCATGATTGCACCATTCAAAAAATGCAATATGTCAAAAAAGTAGTCATGTGATGAATGATTTGATACATTCCATAGTACTTAATCAGACCGGTACATGGGTTTATTCTTGTGATGTACAATCAACTAAACATGCACAGTGTCACTTGAAGTTATCTTTCAGCTAAAATGAATCAATCAAACTGTCCAGAAATTTTTGCATCACTGCTTCTTGAGAAACACTCATGACATGGCAATAAATGAAATTATATTATGGACAGGTACTGCTTGAATTTGGTGTTTTCCCACAACTCCGTTGTGCTGTTGTTGCAGGCAGCATCTTTGGAGGCACCTTTTTTATCATGCCACCTTAGAAGGCACTGTCTTTGGAGGTGCCATTGTGTGAGCTGCCATCTTTGAAAGTTAAATATTGGAATGCACTATCTTTGGAGTCAGCATACTTGGAGATGCGGTCTTAACAGGAGGTATCTTTGACAACAACATATTCTCCAACACCCTTCTCATCCATCTATCCAACCTCACAAAATATCTCCTCATGTGGGGTTCAATTCCTTCTATGTCTTCCTTGTAGAAGTTGGGTCCTTGCACATCATGTGGAAGAGAATGAATATGCTTGGAGGAGTTTGATACATGTTGTGATGGTGTAGGATGAGGCTTTGGTGGCAAGTGGGAACATTTGCATAGAGATTGTGTTGAGTTTGTTGAAGAAGGAGAAGAATGTTTCGGCAATGATGGCATCATTCCTTCACTTGCCAGGACACTCACTATTTGGGCAATTTTTTCAAGAAACAAGATTTACATTGAATAAGCATCCAAATATCCCATGGTGGTGATGGTGGTGTTCTTCTCAAACTCCGATGCATCTGCCCAGTTGAGCAGACATTTGCTTTCTTGCCATGAAACGAGCCTGTTGGTACATTGTGAGGGCGTGGCAACATGAATTTGCAAATGAGGTAAGAGTGATGTAAGATGAACTGTTGGCTGGCAGCATCACCAGTTATGCTACCAACAAGACTGGAGAAGATGGAATCTCAATCTCACACTCATTGGAATCATGATCATCCCTTGCTCTTGTCTTTCAACATGGTGAAAAATTAATTATGGACTAGATGATCATATGCCACCTTGTCAGATTCTTTGTCATGTTGAATGTGGGTGGTATTGCTTGTGAGGTTTGGCACAGACAATTGACAATGGAGATGGCATGATAAATGGTGTGAATAATGATGGGTGATCCATACCAGATATTCCTCAGCTAGAATAGGATTTTTGGAGAGAGTATTAGTTTAGGATGCTCCTTAATATCTCAAAAAACATCCAACCACAATGAGACCCTCCTTTACAGGTATTGCATTCCAAGGCAGTCGTCATAATGCTGTTGTGATCAGCATGGAAGAGATATCCAAGAAGAGGCAACTGATGAAAGAGAAAAAGATGCATTTTTAGCACAGCCAGGATTATTCAAAACAAATATTAACTCTACTCATAAGAATGTTTATAAGGAGTTTATTTAGCCACTAATTAGTCTGTTTAGTTCAGGGGTGATATTATTTTATGTATTTTGTGTATGATGATTTTGATGAGGCGCCATTAGTGCCTGTCATTTTCTCTTGTCGGTAAGAAGTTTACAAGCAGACTCCAAAAAACAAAGAATTTTAGGTCACAAATGGCAATTTTAAAAGAATGGCGATAATGGCAGCCTCATGAAGATTTTAATGAACTAAACATTAGTAGCAAATAGTCTATAGAGAGGGGGTATCATCTATAGACAGACATGGCTGTATGTAGTTCCCAACTATAAACATGCAACAACTATCTATATACATGGACTGCCTGCCTTTAGATAGTTGCTGCCTGTTTATAGACAAACCACATGTCTACAAACTGGCAACACTCATCTATAAACAGGCACTGAATCATCTATGGATTGGCACTACCTGTCTAATAGATGAGCACTGTCTGTTCATTGATAGTTTTGCACTATCTACAAACAGATACTGCCTGCTTATGAAGATGCAATGCCTAAATATAGATGGTTTGCTGACTGTCTATAGACTGGCAGTATCTGTCTGTAGATAGTGGGACCATAAAGAATAGGAAATTCCTGATTGTTCCCAACATTTTGCATTTGTCTATAAACACTTATTGTCTGTCTATAGACAACACTATCTACAAATGAGGCCTAACATACAAACATTGACAAACAACACTGACATCTCCCATTGTATTAGATGGCATGTGTGTGACAAACATTTGGAATGATACATCACCTATCATTAGATAACTTTAGATGAGAATTCTTCACTTTCAAGCATCATCAACAACAATGTCATGAAACATCATCCTTCTCATCATCATGCAACTGCTGAGGAATGATTTTGACAACCACCTTCCCATCATCTGGTGTACACAAAATTAGTCCCAAATGGTCTTCTTCACCGTAATGATCCCAAATTTATTTTACTATACATTAAAAATTGATTTATTTATTGTTATTAAAGTAATACTACCCTATCAAAAACATCTGTATACAAAGAAAAATGGAAGGGAAAAACACAAAACACAGCCGCCAATGTGAAAAAGATCTCCTTTTCCCCCGCATCCCACAACAGTAATTAATTTTTATCTCTAATCCTTGGGAAACTGATCTTTTGGATTGAAACATTACTACATTACGTGTTCATAACAAAGCGTTACTATTTTATGTTCCTTGTCTTGTTCTTCACTAAAAATCTTTCACTTAGCCTTTAGTTCTGCATTCTTTCTGTTTATCTAAACTTTGCAATGTCATCTTGCCCAAAGCCAAATATTTTTGATTTCATTTTGTTTTTAATAAGATGGATCAGCAGCCATAGACAATGATCAACAGCAACACTGCACAACCAGCATTTTTCAATCAACAGAGAGTATTACAGTCTTAGAACCAGTGGTTTGGTGTGATTAGAAGTCTTGTGTTATGGTTGCACATTAAAATACTGATCAGTTTATCTGTTATTGTATATTAGCATCAGGTTGTAAAACAATGTTGTCATAGTATTTAGTTGGGTTGCATGTTTTTCACGCAACTACTTACTGTGAGAATGAGAACTAAGATACTATTATAGTAATGATGATGATGAGAATTTGAATATGAATGCTACCCAAACAAAGAACACAAAAGTGGAAAAATAAGGATGTATGATTAAATCATGGCAACAGATAATACATTTTCTAAATTCAAACATTTCTGCAATTTACATGTATCATGGACATAGGTGAAACCACTTTTGGTCTTGTCAAACTGATGCAATTTGAGAACATTTGTGAAGGTTCTATATCTACAGAAGCAAAGTTTGAATACCTGTAGCAACCTTGGTTCACAGCAAAAAAGAAACGGATGACAACAAGAGCATTTCTATAAAACCTTTAGATGCTGATATGGATTATGCATTATAGTTTTGTCATGCTAAAGTGTGTGCACAGAATGGAAGTGAGTGTTGGAAAGGCTAGCATTGCATTCATCACAATAAGTATTGCAATCAATGATATGTATATGACGAAGATGAGTTTTGATGCTTACCATAAGACATATAGAAAGGAAGGGCATAAACATGCTGATATTAGTATATTGATGAGAAAGAGTGACCTTCCTGTCTGATTGTCTCAACAGAGTCTTGATGAGACAGAAAAATCACATATGTACCTCTGTCTTGACCATGTCTTGACCATGATAGGTCCTTGGTGCTATCACAAATCCTAATGAATTTCAGTCAAGACATGACCAAGACATACTTTCTTGTATTTAACACAATGTTGATTTTCTTTGTCTAAATCATTAACCTGAGTAAAGATATGGTCTGGGAAAAATACAGCTGGTCCAGAGATGGTCAAGACATAGTTTGATTGATCTAGACTACTTTTTAAGAAACTTAAATTTTCTTGATGCAAGTCACCAAATAAAGTCAAATGGTCAAATATGGTCAAGATATCCTCAAGACACTGTCCGTTCAACTCAGTAATGGTCATTAATCAGTATGAGTTGATTTTTTCCTAATCATAGGAGTAGAAATCATCTAATTTATATGAGTAGAAATCGAATAATTTTCTAAGTATGGTTTGATTCATACTGAATTGACACTTAAACTTTCATACAATAGCTTTTCTGCAATAGCCATGGAAGCATTGATACTGAAATGTTGATGATGCTTAGTTTACTGCTGTCTCCTCGACACAGCAACATGACAAGCCCATCAGTTCCGGCTTAAGGGTAGTGATACTGTTAAAAATATACAATTATACTATGGATGGTAATTGAGATGTCAAGAACAACAATCAAAAGCAACAAATGCCCACAGCATTATGCCATTCCCCACTCCAACATCCCTACATCCTGATGCCACAATATATTTTGAAGCAATTATAGAGCTGCAGATATGGAATTGTTTTGCCGTAACCACACAGTTACTCCTATGTCTGCCAGTGTGGGTTGAGAGTGCATTCATATGCTTGCCCTCAATCACAGGGCGAATTTTCTGCACAATTTTATCTGTCATCCATGACCTAGCAGTCACAAAGGCATTAATGAGGTAGATTTAAAACATAATTTAAAGTTGATGGAGAGTAGATATTATTAATTAAAAAGCTATTGTTAGCAAACACTAGCTGTTCTTATTTTGGACTGGGAGATTACCAAGGAGCAGCATGTCTACACCACAGCTCTCTCAGAGATTTGGCACTCTTCAAAGAGAGCTAACTTTAATACCAATCAATTGGGATATGTATTGCAGACACAATTGCTTCATGAATCAAAAGGTTGGAGGGCTGATCAATGCTCCACTCCATGTCTTGGGCAAAGTTGGATACAGTACTAAACCAGCACTGTAAACTGCTGAGCCATATGCAGCCCACAGTAGTCCCACTGCAGGTATGTGTCTATCATACTTCATGTAAGCCATATTTTGTTACTTTTAGTGTGTACTTCCTCCTGTGTGCAAAATATGCTATGAGGAAGGGCATGACACAATTCCCATCAATGGCAAGACTNTTCACTGGGGCAATTGGAAAGGTTTAAACAATACAACAGATTTTCTGTGTTTGTTAACACATTTTGATCTCCAAAAATGTTGCATTTTTATAAAAATGAGTACTGTTGACAACAAAAACAATATAATGGAAGGACTGTCCATTCCTGCTCCCAACTTCTGTTGGATGCCAGCATTCTTCAGAACATGTTGTCCCCAGAACATGCATTACTTTGGCATAGTTTCCTAAGTGGTCATGTTTTTAACTATCACTTGTATTGACACAGTGGCATGCTAGCACCTGCACTTAGAAATGTCTTCAAAATCAGCAGTTGTATGCATGATGTGGGTCATCATAACATGATATCACTATTCTATGCATCCGCAGTAGTGAGCAGGTGCATACTAGTTGTCCTAGCGGCACAAGAAATTAAATCCAGAACCAATGAAGCAACACCATGGTTGTGGTTTGTATATGGCATGTATTGCAGTGGCTAGGGGTATTCATTGCCTTTTTTAGGTAGAAGTAGTGGAAGAAGCTTTTTGCACATTGGGTCTTTGCACAAAACATGCCATAACTGCAATTGAAGTTTTATTGGACAAACATGTTCGTGAGTGAATATCAACACATGTCTAATGCATTGAGTGATGGTGACTTGCAATCAGATGATGTCTTACAACTTTGTTGTCCAATTGACTTGTAGTCTCAGTGGTCTAACAAGTTTTGTACCATTCTGATCAACACCATGCTATGGTTTCTTCTCCTTGACACTCTGAGCCATAAGACAAAAGAGGAATGCGGAATATTCAAAAGAAAGGATCAATTTACCTTGTAGTCACAGCAGTAATGATCATACAGCAATATTAATCTGCTCTCTTTGGCAAGAGGCATGCTGTTGTTGAATGGTACTCAGTGTATCATCATAAGTAGCAAATGTTGTAGATACAAAAATGAATGAAGTGAGGCAGTGAGTCATTCAGAATTGAACACAACTGAGGAATCAGAGTTTGCATGGTAATGCAGGGTGACATATAGTATAATACAGTGGAGTCCTATTGGGACTCTTGCATACTTGTTGTGCTGGATAGGCCTAGTGGAATGTTGATGAATTCTGTGGCTGGTGTGTCACACAAAAGCATATTTGCATGATGTTGCTGCATTATTGTGTGCAATAAGGAAGCAAGACCAGATGTATAGGGCACAAACGTGATGAAAAGAGTAACCATTTCGTATCACAACTGTTAGTCTGTCATAGTTAGAGCTGGGTCCATTGGACACTACTTTTGTCATCAAAATGGGGATAAGAATGAGGTTCATCAGTTCATTGATATATCTGTATAGCAATCATTTTCAAAAATGGTAATAGAAACATTACAGATGGTCAGTCAAATGTTTGCTTCAGTCAAATGTGGTCAGAGTTTTCATAGACAAAATTGTCATGGCTCTTTGACTTCCTTGAGGTAGAATACTTCAACATGAACACCTGGACAAATCTTTTGATGAGTTTGTAAGTTCAAGGACATTGACACTTCCTATAAATGTTGTGGTTTAAATTACACAACTAAACATGGTTAGTGAAAATTGTCCAACAGATCTTGCAGCAGTTGAACATCATTTCTACTGAGAAGATTTGTCTTGTGCTGGCATGTTTTGTAGTCAAACAACAAGGTAACCATAAGACTGCAACTTGAGTCTCAATTAATTAGCTGTGCATTGACTTGGGTCACCACCTGTCCATATCAGGAGCAAGGTACCATTTGTTCAAGAAGAAGTCTGTCGGACTTAACCTTGCATGTCATTTGTCAAAATTGTGCAAATATGTTGAGCAACTGTCTTGCTTTCAAGAATGAAAGCCATTCTGCTTTTCATGTATGTTTTTTGATTATTTTGTAGGATATTTTATACAAATTGTTCATTCATACAATTATCATGTGAACTGGCTAAGCACAACAAGTCCTTCAATGGAAAAAAGTATGTCTGATTATTCTTCAATTTTAGATTGCCAATCAAATGTATTTAATTATTTGTGGCACAAGGGTTGAAGCTTATTTTTGCAATGAAGATACTGTTGTCAGTGATTGCTGATCAAACATCAATGACATGAGCCACAGATGCTCTTTGGTATGTTTATCCAAAATTTGCCCAGAATGGACACAAGCCCATGGGTCAGGGACCCCAATACGGAAAAATTTACGAACATGTAAAAGATTCCTTTTGCCAAGATTCAAATCTCAAAAGATTTGATCTCATCAAAAACATACCAGAACTGTGTGGAAGCCTACAGGTGATCTTGACGCCTCTTAAAAATTTATACCAGATGATATGTAGACTTTGCACATCTCTCACTATGTCTTTAGTGAAAACATACCAGTTCTTACAAAAAAGACATGGGGTTTTGTGTTTCACATGATAAAGGCACGAGGACTGAAATTCTCCAGTCCTCAGTTTAAATCAGTTAAAAACAGCTTTTAAATAACTTTCAATTATTTGGAAAATAATTTCCTGTTAGTACAACTAAATTTAACCTATTGGCTTAGTGATAAAAATACCCTGTAACGGAGGAAGTAGATCGGCGAGGTAGGTATGGATACCGAGCAGATGTCAGAACTGCTGTCACGGTTCC
>JALLPD010001416.1:0-12115 GCA_036940065.1 Cyclotella cf. meneghiniana | reverse complement strand
GTTCTTCGACACCTGTCGAAACTACCTATAATTTTTGCGTGTTATTTTTTTACGCCGAAACGGCTCAGGTCACATCTCAGCTGTAGGCAAAAATGAACCTCGGGGAAATAAAGTAATCCAGTCAAGCATGTTGGATAAAATATGTATCCCAGTATAAAATGGTCCTCAGTAGAAACAGGTATCTTTACCATCCTACAGAATAATATTATGTACCATAAGTTGATTTTATAATACCGGAAATTGAGATGATGGAGCCTGCACATTGTAGTGTCAGGTATATAAAATTTACATGTTATTAAATAAACACAAAGGCTATTTTTATAATATTACACTAATAAAGGTACTTTCCACTAAATAGCATATATAAATAAATTGTTTCCATCTCTTCACATGTTGAAAATTGTCAATATCAACCATGACAAATCTAATGTTCCTGATACTCTTAATTGCATGTGACGCTCGTAATTAATGTTGATGCTCATAATCATTGTTGATGCTCATAATGGACACTTGTGCTTATGTCATTGATTTTCCCACTGCTTGTAAGTGGATTTTCATGTGAGAGGGGGAGGTGTGTTTTTGAGGGGAGATTTGCAGTGGTGTGGGTAATATGATAATGCAAAAAAAGAGTGTCCTGCATCATGACCTAAAGATCTTAATGTTCACCAGATATATATTGTCGATGTGATTTAAGCCTTTAGGTAACGCTCTAGGATGCTGTAATAAAAATCCAGTGCAATCGTTTCCTGGGGTAGTTGATCTCATGGTGGCATGGATATTTTTATGGCTTGGGGGGGGGGGGGGTCTTAAAGCTTTTAAAAGTGTATGGGCATAATCCTAAGTATCATTGGAGCTGTATTGAACACATCTCCCAAGCTGTACCGGAAGTTGGGCTATCAGTGGGTTTCGTATTGTTTGTATGTAGGAACTCAGGAAGTGTGTAGATTTTTTATACTGTCGTCAAGATTACGTCATTCATCTGTCATATTTTCGTTTTTCTTTCGAACTCCTGCCGATTCGTCCTGACATATTCAGGACCAACTGGAGTCTTGGTTCAAGAAGAGATTCATCAGAACAGATGAATTTTTTTCATATGATGATCTTTTCAAGAATCGGAAATTGTGATTTTAAGTTTGCCAGCAAGAAATACCTCTTAGTTATGAAACTAAAGTCATCATTTTCCCTTCTTTCATTAGGTTGAGGGTTCATAGAGAATGCCCAACTGATAGTAGGTAAAAGAAGGTAAATTTTAAGTTTTATAATTCTATCCTCAAAATGTTTCAAACTCAACGAAAACTTTCACTGATTTTGTATGATTTTCCCATTTCCGAAGAATTTGTCGTGCACCGAAGTGGGTTTCTGACGAAAGCAATAGATACCTATGATACTTTAGCATCATCGCGAACGTTGTAAGGTAAACGCGGAGTGCTCTCTAAATCGAACAAAGTGCCACCAAGGGCAACATGGTAAAAACATTCATGGAGGTCGATCATAATAATTCTGAGCCGGTCGGCGACGCAAGTGACATTTCGGATCCAGAATCGTCCATGAAAATATCGAAGGAGAACCCCCCCTCGAATGAGGAAAATGAATTCGCAAAGGAGCCGGATACGTTTGTGGTGTTGGATATTGCACTCGGGAAATCCGAAGTAGATGGACCGATCAAGTCTCCTCGCTTTGGGGGGTTGGCCAACATTGTTGACAGTTCAATTCGTTCGATTCAGAGCGCTTCATCCGCCATCCTCCATCATATGATCTTTGCCAAGGCCTCCGAGCCAGGGGCACCGTTCGTTGTGACACCCAAAGATTTGGGCGATCTCAGCACGGAGCGCACACATCAGGCCCTCGCCCGAGTCCTCTTAAAGGCGGCATCCAATCTGCCCGCCGCTTCTCCGGGGGAAGAAGAGAGTCTCAAGAATAATCGCATTCAAATAGAGGCCCTTGTCAAACGCATCGGGACGGTGGATGACGATGAAGGCCACCGAAAATCCCTCGCCGGTGACTCACATGATGCCGTTCAGCGCAAGCACGACATGGAGATGGCTGCCAATGCGCTTGCCACAGTTGTTCTTAGGTCCAAACCGGACGAAGGAATTCGTAATGAAGAGTCTGACATTGAATTTCGCAGGACCACTTTCGGAACGAATGCCATCGCCGAGAAGAAACTCGACTCGTTCCTCAAGCTGTGCTGGAACGCAGTCCAGGATTTTGTGCTTATTATGCTCATCGCTCTTGGGATCATAGGAATCCTTGTCGAGACTACCATCGGGCTGGAGCCTGGCGAACAATGTGGTCATTGTTGGCTCGAGGGTGCTGCCATCTTGACGTCGGTTGTAATTGTTGTGCTGGTCACAGCGAGTATTGACTATGCCAAGCAGTTCGCTTTCATTCGTCTCACCCACAGCCTTAATGAGACAAATACCAAAATGGTCATTCGCGATGGTCAGCAAGTTAGCGTGACTGACGATGAAATTGTTGTTGGAGACATATTGAGTGTGAATTCACACAATCTTGCCAGCATCCCAGCAGACTGTGTTGTGCTAGGCCCACCTCTCAGCGGTGGCCTGAAAATGGACGAGTCCACGCTAACCGGAGAGTCAGTCTTAATATCCAAGAATCCTGGTGATGTGGTGCTGAGTGGAACTACTGCTATTCAAGGCTCAGCGAAAATGGTTGTGATTGCTGTAGGCACTAACAGTGTTGCTGGAAAGATCAAGGCTCGTGTCTACGAATCATCTGATCATGAGGGCGAGGGTCTTGATGGAGACGAGGACTCTCCTTTGTTCGTTAAGCTAGAGAAAATTGCAAAAAAAATTGGCGTTGCAGGCACTTGTGCTGCGACCCTTTCGCTTGTTGTAAACTGCATCAAGGGCTTCGCATTTGGTGATGAAGATCCGAAGGAGGCGTTGATTGAGTATATTGTTACTGCGATTACTGTTTTAGCTGTTTCCGTCCCAGAAGGTCTCCCGCTAGCTGTAACTCTTGCACTCGCCTATTCGTCGAACAAAATGATGAAGGAACAAAATCTTGTCAAACATCTCGACGCTTGTGAGACAATGGGGTGTGCAACGACAATATGCACTGATAAGGTGTGTAAATTTGAAATGCATTATCGATTAAACAGATGAACTTTCAGTCATATTTCTTTGCATATCTCTATCATTGTTCTTTCTTTTGGCTAGACGGGTAAGAGATGAACCGCCCAAGTCTACTTTGACGCCTTCTTGCTCGCCTTCATATTTATGTGCTCTAACCTTTTTCAACTTCGCAGGAACGTTGACTGCAAATAAAATGACCGCCCGTGCCATTTATACCACCAAAACTGATTTTTCTTGCAATGATCCTGCTACTACATTGGGGGATTTTGTGAGGAACGATCCTCATAGCCCAAGGGAATCGACTCTGTCTATGATTTCGAATCTGATTGCTGTCGATACCATGGACGAAACTACTCTGCAGTTTGAAGGAAGCAAGGTAGTCGGGTCTACGGGGAACCCGACTGAAGTAGCTCTTCTTGTCCTTGCAAAGGATCTAGGTTATAATTATCAAGAAATCCGCGACGGCACTCGTGGACGCAGCGACAAGGGAGAGTTGGCTGAATTTTTAGTAGAAGGCAAACAAATCGGGTTTTCATCTGCTCGTAAGATGATGAGCTGGGTGGTGCCAATTCCAAGTGGGGGGTACCGCATTTATTGCAAGGGGGCAACTGAAGTTCTAGTTGCGCGGTGTACTCACGAGGTGGTTAATTCTGAAAGTGAGGATTCTGCTATAGAAATGAGTAATGACTCCCGCAAGGATATTCTGAGTGTCGCCGAAGCATATGCACGTCGCGGTATGCGAACTTTGGGGCTAGCATATAAAGATATCGCAGTTGGTGTTGATTTTGATGCCAAGAGTGAAACTCTGCTGAATTCCGATGGTTCTGAAGCTCTCTGCATCGAGACAGACCTTGTGTTCCTGGCGCTTGTTGGAATTGAAGACCCATTGAGACCTGAGGTCCCGGGAGCTATCAAAACTTGTTATGAAGCTGGTATTGATGTTCGACTTGTTACTGGAGACAGTCCAAACACTGCTGTGAGCATTGCTTATCAAGCTGGTATTCTCCAAGACTTTCATTTCACTGATGCAAGAGAGAAAGTTGCATCAAACTTGAAGCCAAACGTTCTCATGGAAGGCAAAACATTTCGTAGAAAAGTGTACAAAATTGACGAGGACGGCAACAAGGAATTCGATCAACCAGCTTTTGACGTGATCTGGCCCCATTTACGCGTGTTGGCGAGGAGCTCACCTGATGATAAACTCACCTTAGCTCACGGGTTGAACCAGTCAATGCTCTTTATGGACAAGAAAACGTGTGAGCAGCTGAAGAAAACAGACAACATTGTAATATTTCCCGATCGTCAAGTTGTTGCGATGACAGGCGATGGAACCAATGATGCACCTGCCCTTAAGCGTGCGGATATTGGCTTCGCTATGGGTGTTTCTGGCACTCAGATAGCTAAGGATGCCGCTGACATCATATTACTCGACGACAACTTTGCCTCCATTGTTGTAAGTTTCCTCACTTTTGCACTAGTTTCATGGTATAGTGACTGATTCTCACTTCGCCCTACATCCGTTCAAAATTCTGTATCAAGACTGCGGCAAAATGGGGACGAAATGTTTACGCCTCCATTCAAAAGTTCCTTCAATTTCAGCTTACGGTCAACATCGCTGCTGTTGTGACTGCTTTGGTGGGTTCCTTTGCGTATGCCAAGTCACCTTTGGCAGCGATTCAGCTACTATGGGTAAACCTAATTATGGACTCTTTGGCTAGTCTTGCCCTCGCATCGGAACCCCCAACTGATGAGCTCTTGAAAAGACCTCCTACCAACCGCTCCAAGAGCATTATTGCATCCAGGATGTGGGCAAACATGTTTGGGCAGGCCCTGTATCAGATATGTGTGATTATGTTCCTATTGTTTTTCGGGCCAGAAGTGTTTGGGTTTGACGATGGGCATCTGGTTGAGAGCGATGACGGTCTTTATCCTGGATGGAAGAAAGAAAAATCTGTACATTACACACTTATCTTTAACACATTTGTGTGGATGCAGTTGTTTAATGAAGTAAACAGTCGCTGTCTTGAAGGAGAAGGTTGGAACCTATCTGAATCTCTATCATAGCGATCTTGCGGTTCTTTGTTCTCATCTACCCTTTTTTCGCTTTTTTGATTAGTCAATGTTTTCCGGGGCATTGAAAAGAATTATTTATTTTGCGGGATTTTGACTCTTACAGTGGCTCTTCAAATTGTTATGGTTGAATTTGCGGGCTTGGCGATGAGTGTTGCTGAAGGGGGCTTAGATGGCAAGTACTGGGGTGTTAGTATGGCTTTTGGGTCAGGGTCACTCGTTGTTCAGCAGGTTATTAACATTCTTTACAAATACGTCCATTTCAACTACGGCATATGGCGAGAGCGACGCAGATTGAACACTGATAGGTATATTGCAACTAGGCACATTGACCAGTAACCGGTTCGTAGGAGTTGCTGTTTTCGTGTGTAATGCCCAAGTCCAGGAGACACGAGAATGGTTTGGGATTCGACTGGCACACTCAATTATTTGTCGATTTTAGTTTCTAAAGTACGTAAGACATATATTAGTTAAATTTATCAGTATATGGTCTGCTTTTATTTGTCTTGAAGAGATGCAATTGCCTTCTTTATTTCCTTGTACCTCCGATATTGGCCAGCCACAGGCCTTATGTCGCCAAAGCTTGATACCTGCCGCTTGTGTTGTTTGAAAAAATCTTTTTCGTAAGAACGTAACATCTGATGAAGTGTAGCCTTCTCCGCTTTCAGTGCAGACAAATCCTGCGAAAAAACTAACTCATCATTATTGCTTTTAGCAGCCTGGGCATCATCAAGGTTGTCAATCTCAGGAGCGATCTGTGAACTATTTGTATGGTCGTTCGTTGGTGAGTTGTCCTCATGAATGTAACCAGAGGGCGACAATCTTTCTGGCAACGACGGCTCCGTGGCAAGAACAGCACTAACAGTGTCGTCTCTGCCACGAAACGCGGCAGTGCCAGGACCTGGTTGTGCCTCGCCTTTTTCAATCACACTGATCTGATTTTTGTATGCATTGTAGCTCTCATAAAGATGTCTTATCGGCTCTTTCTCCCTCTTTTCGGGCATTCTTCCATGCTGAGCGTGAAAATTTAAATCATACATTTTCAGTTGTTGCTTTAATTCCCTCTTTCTCTGTTGAAGTTCGGGGAGAGACATCATGGTCACATCTGGGAGACTACTTCGAGATTTTCCAGGAGTTGTTCTCTGACTTTGTGACCCTGATGACCCTCCACTCGACTGGTTTGTTGCTTGCTGCCTACTCTTCCAGTTTGAAGACGAGGATGTAGACATTGCTCCTGCACTTATTGTGTTGGGCCTCATGACAACTTCTACTCCGTCGTCTCCACGGGGGCTCGCTCTTGCTTCCAATCTAGATTTGGAATCAACCCCTCGGTGTACATTCTGCTCCACAATAGAGGACTGGACTTGATCGGTACCTCCAATGTCTAGCGGGATGCTAAGATGGCTTAAGTGATCCGCTGTTCTAATGTCCGTCCTGTATGGCCTCGAATGCCGCGATGAGACCAGGCGAGACATTCGTTGATCGTGACTTCTCAACATCATAGATCTTACACGAGACCCACGACAAAGTGCTTGAATTCGGCAGGCAGCATCCGCTCGAATGGCTCGTTTCCATTCACGATACTGCATGTATGTGCTAGCCAGAGGAGCTCGTTCAGCTGCTCCTTTTGGCGCTCGCCCGTGCATTTGGATAAATGACTCTTCAAACTTAGTAATTTGAGCGCGCAAGGCGCGGCAAGCTGCCACTGTTCTCTTTCTTTCGGCGGCAGTTGCTGTTAATGCACGGTACTGGTCCTTGTTACCAACCTGACCACTAGATAAGGTCCTGAGTGACATCGCTCCCATAGATGATGACGATGCGTTCCCAACCGATGACTGAGGGGACAGGGGGGCAAGGCCTATACGTGATGAAGTACCCGGAGATGATAGATGTTCCCCTAATGTCGCGTGATTCGCGCTGCGACTTTCGTGTGGAGGAGGGGGCGTTTTGGGGGTTGTTAGTTTGGTCACGTCACGAGTAGGAGATAAAGGAGCAGCATTTGAATAGTTCGTAGGGGACTGAGGGCGCTCCGAGAAATTATCATCGTCAATAGTTTGGGACGAAAAAGATGGCCCAAAAGTAGACTCCAGTGCATCAGCAGACGGATTTTGTGTCGCTCCCACAAATGGTCCAGGTAATAGTCCAAGTGCGTTTCGGGGGGATAGGGGAATTTTAGCTCGAGGACTTTTTGTTAACAGCGAAACTGAGCTGGCTCCACTCATGGTGGCAGCGGCATCGTGTTGCCAATCCGTTGCTTTCAATTTCGCTGCACTTATGCCACTTCGTCGTCTAGAACCATATGGCGTTGCTTCGCCTTCCTTCGGCGACAAGTTCAATGCACTAATTCGACTCCAGTCCCTTGAGAAAACATCGAGGATGCTTTGACGAATGTGCTTGTCGACAGTAATGATTTCCCACTCTGCTAATGATTCATTTCCTATTAGATTATCTCTCCGCGCACCAGGGCCTACGAGATATGACCCACGGCGATGTATGGAGCTTCCACAAGTGGACAGACCAGAAAGAAGCCCATCTGATGGGGGTGGAGTGTTCAAACGTCTCAACTGCGAAGCTGCGGATCGAAGTTTTTCTACTCTCTGTGAGTCATTGAGTATATTCCTGCCTCGTTCGTACCAGCCCGGAGAAAAGATTTCGAGTGAGTGATCGAGAATCACTTCCATGGCGGCAATAATAGGTCCAATATCATTTTGATGACGCAAACACCAGATGGCAGCATCAGCCGGTCTAACAAGGAAGGGGGCGATGCGCTGAACAAAGCGCCGTTGGTATCGTTTGGTTCCACAAAAATTTCTGAGTTGCGCCAGTGCAACAATGGTTTCCCCCGACGGCTGCTCCAATGTAGTGATGAGCAGAGGTTCGAGAGCAGCTATGATTTCGACAGTTGTTAACTTTTGCTTAGACTCACGCGCGGTCCCTCCTTCGTTTTGCAAATCCAACAGTGCAGTACCAGCAGAGACGATCCCATCGTAACACTTGGCCATTCCGTCGATGCTCTCGTTGTGATTAATTGCGAGGCACTCGATCAAGAGCGCGGCGCTCATGATTGGTGTCAATTCATGCGGGAAACGATCCAACGCCGTCGCCAGCGCTTGTTGTTCAGCATTCAGATCAACGGCATCACTCTCCCCACCTTCGTCCATCTCCGAATCGCCCCTCCCCGATCGAATCCTCTCCCTCTCTTTACTTTGCACATTCATCAAATGATCCGACAGTGCCTTCATTCGTATCTTCTTGGCATTGGCGATCTCCTGCCGCAAAAACGCCCTGACGGTCGCCCGATCTGCCGCGTTGACATGATCAAAATACTTCAGTTTTCTATAATTAAAGGGCAACCTCCCCGCTCCACCCGCGACCTGTCCCCCCTGCAATCCCATGGATGCCGCTTCGGGTCCCGTGGGCACAAAGAGCGGCTCCTTGGCGGGTTTGTCCGAAACGAGCGCATCGTTGTCGTACTCATCATCGTCCCCCGAGCTGTACTCGTCCAAATCCGGACCGCAATCGGGTGGATTCTTCAAAAACTCCTCCTCCATCGCATCGTAATTTACGGCGGCCTCCGCCCCATCGCTTCTCTCGACAGATTTTCGTTGCCTTCTCCCAGGCGACGCCCTGACGCGAAGCAACAAAGTCTTCCTCGCCCGTCCCGGCGGACAAAGCCAAAACTTGGTAATCGCCCCCATTCGCAACGCGTTCTGCACGCAAGCCAACGCTATGCGGGCGGAATAACACGGTTTGGGCAGGCCCGCCGCGTTCATTTCTCGGGGGGTCGGCAAAGCAGGGCGAATGGCCACGGCGGAGGAAGAAGCGTGGACGGCGGAGCGAGGGACGTTCGTGTCATCATTGGTCTCCAATGGGGGGGGAGTCGCGGCTATGAGGCCTTTGGATTGGCGACGTCGTCGCATGGCCGGTCGGGTGAGAGAGGGGGCGCCGGCGTTGGTTGCGGCGGTGGAATTGGTTTTGATCATGATCGATTGTCACGGGGCGCCATGGTTCCACCTTGATACGATCGTACTGTTGGGGAGACAGACACGAGAACTTTGGTGAGGAGGCGCAGGGGGCACGAATGCCATATACCTATATATTATAGTACCCCAAAGGAAATTGGAATTTGGCACCACTCGGGGCTTGGCGCGGAAGACCAGAAGAAACAGGGGATCAAGAGCAACTGATGTGCTCGAGTAGCTGTTGTACCATGCTGCCCACGAGGAAGTACACCCTCAGGGAGTTTTAGATCTATTTCTTCCTGAGAGAGTTCATTTGAGAAAGAAGAGGAACATTCAAATCAAGATTGGGCATAAAAAAGTGTTGGTCTTGGCACTTGGGGCGGAGATTTTGCAACGCTCAAATCCTATTGCCCGCATTGTTCATGTCAATTATAGAATGTGGACCACTGAGGAATACTCATCCACTCGCCGTTGTCATTGGTCATAAGGTCGGACGCAGGAGTCGAGGGATTAAACACTACAACATGTTCTTGTTGTCATGGTCGGTCATTACTGGTCTTATGCACGAGAATATGGTACGATTGCGTCAGGACTTACGCTATGTGGTTTGTGGCAGGAAAAGAGAACGGAACCAGTCGTATTACAAAGTCACAGCATCGCATTACTCCGGGTTGTTTCAAAAATAAAACAAAACATCGTAGGGAGAACGTACAATACTTTCTCCGTTTGCAAAAAATTATGTACGCTCTCTTCGCCACACCGAAATGCAGGATTCTACCCAAAGAGCACTCGACACTCACCCATTTTTCACCCATCAGATTTTTTTAGGTGTGTGAGGAATTGTGCTCTAGCATTATTTTGTGCATGCACCCATTGTGGCGGGATTGAAATTCCTTAACAAGACGGATTGTCATTCTCATCCACATTCTCATCCATCAATCACCTTCAGGACAACAAACCACACCCACAGACCAGACCGTTCCCATGTCTAAAGTTGTCCAGCCCGACATCGCTGCCCCTGCGACTCATTCATCGAACACTGGTGACAATTCCCCAAAACCTTCGAATCAATCCTCACTGTCAACTGCTTCTGAATGCAGTCTTAGTCCTGTTTGTGAGTTAGATCGTGTTTGCAATAAGAAGCATGATGCAGTTCAGGCTACAGAGGATGCCCCGCAATTGAAAAATAAAAAAAATTCACTTGAAAGTGAGGAATTTGATCGTCTAAACAAATTGAGGGAGAAGAAAGAACACTATGAACAACAATCAGAGATTTTAAAAAAAATTAAAAATGATGAAACAGAGCACAAGTTTAGCGGAGAAATGTTACAAACAAAACTCTCTTTTATCAACATGAAGCATGCAGTTGCAAAAAAGCCAAAAAGAGTTATGGCATTGAGTATAACAGGTTGAAGGATCGAATGGGCTGGTAGTCTCCTCCATCTTCTGATGGATCCTTTACAGAAAATTCATTGCATCATCCTTCTCATGGTTGTAACTTTAGGTCAGGAGAATAAAGTTAATATTAAGTGGATATTTAACTAAAAGCATATCTGCACCACCATAAGATGCAGGTACCATTCAGAAGCATTTTGTAGTCTACTATATTGTAATCATGGTCAAAGCAAAGACCATAAACTCCACAACCTTGGCTGTTTACCTCAGAGTTGTTGACATAAACGTAACCACTGGCAAGTGGAATGATGGCTGCACCATCTGACATGTAATGGAATGGCAAGTTGGACATGTCGCCATTTGCAAAATTTTTGCTTGCATGTGCAATCGGTCATGAAGGTAAAACAATATAATGAGCAGCGGCTGGAACAAAAGTCTTGAGACCATGAAGGCAACAGGAAAGATGCCGAGTTGCTTACCTCACAATGTATCCCTTCCTCATTTTGAAACCAAACCATTTAATGTCATTTAAATCACCTCTGCAAAAATAATTATTGGCCCAGGTTGATACACGCATGATTGAAGTGTGTGTATGGTGCCTGTTAGTGGGAATGCAAAGTTGCTTGGTTGTTTTTGTTTGGTGTTGCGATGCGTTGATGTTGCTCTTTTGTGAAGTGTTTGGTTGCTGTGTTTGTAATTTGTCTTCACTGAATTTTTGATGGGTGACAAGCAAAAAAAATGGGTAGAATGGGAGAGGCCTCCCATTTTTAAGGATGACCTCCGTTAATGTCCAATAGTTGTGCAATTGCCAAAAAAATAAATGTGCAAATAAATTGGGAAATGGGTGAATAATGATGAGAAAAGTCAATTGAAATGTGTGAAAAACACACATGGGTCGAGTGCTAACAATGCCCCTAAGGCCACGTGTCCACTCGACTCTTTTTTGAGTATTTGCATCCCCCTCAATTGTTCTGGCCATTGTCTGGGTATGCACATTCATATCCAGGCAGAACAAAATCCCCACCTCGAAATCCACAGTTGGAGTAATGAATCTGACGTCACAAAAACTCAATCATTATCATTGAAGGTCTTATTTTGGTCTTCACCATTTCATTGGGGAGGAAGATGATGTTTGAACTGTTGACCATTCACCAGCTAATTGGTTGCACATCACTTATAGTTGCTGCCGTAATTGCCTTTGCCCACCTGCATTAACGTGAGGAATGCATATTCAGATCTGTAGCTGTACCCCATATCAGGTGGTCCACATGTGAAATATTTAATTGTCTTGGTCTTAGGATGTTTCGCTGTGCATATTGCATGAACTATGATTCCTTCTGACAACTTTATCATAATCTGTTGCTGTGTATCACAGCAGCACTGGGAGAGTGGAAAAAGTTTAAATATGAAAATGATTATAAGGTCAAAGATGGTAGAAGTGTTGGGAATTGTATTCTCTTTCCTATTCAAAATGGAGCAGTTTTATCAAGTGTCCAAGTTGCTTGTACACTTTGTTATAAGCTGGTGGCTCTCCTTATGACATAGGCCATGAATCACACTGGCCTGAAACAGGCAATCTGGCCTGGGAAT
>JALLPD010001415.1:0-12118 GCA_036940065.1 Cyclotella cf. meneghiniana | reverse complement strand
GAGAACTCAGCCATTATCCAATCCCAACATATGATGATAGGAATTACAGATGAGGAAAGAAATGCATTCATGACTGGGATGGTATCTGCAAGCAAACTGCCGACATCAAAGGAGAAGATGATGGGGAGTTCTTTGCGGAGAAAGTTATCAAAATGCATGTAAACAAAAAAGGAACGGAAGATTTTCTTGTAAAATAAGCTGGGCACCCTCTGTGTGAGGCTACTAGGGAACCATTTGAATATCTTTCTTGAAAGGAAGCATGTGAGTATCAAGTTATTTTTATTTGTACAATCACAATACTTTTTTACATCATCGCACTAACTATCTTCTTAAAGATGAAGAGGCATTGGCAATGAAAAGAGGGGAAATGGGGCAATCTCATCCCAGGTGAATTGATGTATATATATATCTACTGTTGATTTTTATTGTGACATTGTGGACTGTTCATTCTTATTGTGACATTATGCTCATATGAGGCAAGAATTGATCATATTTTTATTTCTTTTCCCACTTGACAAAAAGAAAAAACAAGTAAGAAGAGAAAGAAGAAGGGTGTACAAAATGATGTATGTGTGAAATAGCAACCACCATTATTTAAGTACGGGACAATTCTCATCATCACAGATTTCTCTTGAGAGAGCAAAGAAGAAGGGTTTGAAATTGACATAAGTGTGACCAGTGAATTATATTGTCAAAGAATGAAGTTGCTAATAAGTTCACTTCTTGCGTTAATCCATTTCTCATTTTCACAGACATCTGAAGAGAGAAAGAAGGTGATGGCATTTGGTTGAAGTGTGAGGAACTTATGATGATAACTATATCAGACAAAAAGATGGTCTAGCTTCATTTTCAACCTTTGCTTGAGAATTTTTTTAAAACATTATGTGAGATAAAAAGGAATTAATAATTGATGTACATGTGAGAAAACTGACATAACATAAGTCAAAGAGCGAAATTACATCAGTCAAAGCGTGAAGCCTTTAATGATTTCTTTATTTACTCAAATTTTCTACATATTATAGGCATGTGATGGGAGAAAAAAGAAATTGGCAGCTATAAAATGAGCAATGAATACAGTCATTCATTAAATGATGAATTCTTGCATCATACAGCATCACACTTGACATTATTTTAATATTCTAGATGTTGAATGTCAAAACTGATGTGGACCAAAAAAAGAAAGAAGTAAGACTGGATTTTGGGAGTACTACTTAATGCCATTTAGATCAATGAGCCACAAACAAATGTCATTCTTCTTTGCGATAAAGGTAAGTGCTTGAACAGGTACACAAATTAAATATTTCTACATGAGATATCATTTTTCTATGCCTGTTTTTCATAAATATACAGGCAACACTGGAGGAAAATGTGGGGACAGATTGGAGGACTATCACGTTTAGAACGTACCATGCAATTCAATGAAAAAAACAACCAGTTTGTACTCATGTTTCAAAGAGCAAACAGAGGAGAGTGCCAACATGCTGTTTGTCATGAATGCCACAAGGAAAATTCAAAAACCCAAAAGAGAACAAGAGGTGGTGTTCTAAGTGAAGATGAGTTGATCCAGTCTTGCCACCATGAGACTCATTCTGTCGAGTCAATTTGGGGCCAATTTGGGTGCCAATTTGCGTGTCCGATTTGCATCTGTCTGCCGATGTTCCAAATCGGCTATCCAAAACCTAAATCGATCGGGAAAAATACCTCCATTTCGACTCCAAATCAAGGTATTTATTTTGATTGATTTAGAGCTGATTTGGAGCTGGGCATTGTGAGAAGTCTTGATATCAACCTTGTCTGCAAATTTTTTTATCACAGGATGAGTGATTGATCTCCGGCATGTGCATAAGCTAATCTGCACCTGCGCTAAAAACACTAGAATGGTAAGGAGTGACATAACACTATTTTAATGTGTTGCAATAATACTACTGCTGCAATCAATCACTCAAATCAGTAAAAATGTTGGGATCATTCTGTCAAGAATGTTGAAACTAACCAATTTGGGGTCTTTTTGCTCTGTCTTGGTATGTAAATTGGACAACAAATCGGCTCCCAAATTGGCTTTCAAATACCTTGACAGAACAGGTCTGAGTTACAGTTATGTGCTGATGTCTGGTGGGGTACCAGAGATTACTTGGGAGGTCCACAGTGGTCAGAACATGCTATGGGTTGTGCTTTCTGTGAAAGGATGTTTACAGTAGGTGATAAGTGAATGAGGGTGTTTTGTTTTGAGATGGGGGTGTTTTGGTTGGTCTAAATTTAGCCACAAAAAAATTTAATATTGAAACAAAAATGGTTAATGTTTCAACAAAGGAATTATTTTCTGAAATTCATCAACAAATTCTAAACTTGATTTTGTTAAGACAGAGGAAAACAGATTTTTACAAGCTACTCCTACCATCATGTGTGGCAAGGATAAGAAAGTATTTGTTAGTTTTTTGTTAGTAATGAAATTTGACTCCAAATCAATTAATTCTCTTAGATATTCTGTTGGAAAAAATGGATGTTGTCAGTAAAAATGTTAGTAAGTGTGAAAAAACAATCCGGAGTGGTAGAAAAAAAGTTACTAACATTTTTACTAACAAATGCAATTCCGAGCTAAATTAGGCATGGTATAAAACCTACATGCATTTGTTAGTATGTGGTTTTTTTTCACTTACAGTCTAGCCAACATATTGTTTGCAGTGATGTGAGAGTCATGAGGGGTCAACAAACTGTAATACAAGACAGGCAGGGTCTAGGGTCTGTAGACTATCAAGAGGTCTATCATTTGTGGGGGTCTATAGATATGATAGACTCCATGGGAGGTAGTGGTACTAAGACTTCTATGTATATTATCTCTTTACTCAATAATCAACTTGACATGTATTGATACTTGTGTGGATCATGGATGAAAAAAAGAATACCACTTCAACCTTACAATAAACATTACAACTTTGTCATTATGAAATTACCTATTTTAATTTTTTTAATTTTAAAATCACATCTATCTGAGATTTTGATCATCTCCATTTTTATAACCTTGATTTTTCTGCTGTAACCATTTTAGATGGGGCAATATATAAACTTTGATGGTGGATCTCAAACCTGGTCCCAAATGGTCCTATTTGCCCAAATGGCCCTAAGGATAGTAGGCTTAAGTAAACAAACACGATCAGCCCCCAAGCTGAAATAAGATGAGCATTGAAATTTTTAGGCCATTACAATTATTTTCAGAAACAAGAAAGTGAATTTATTGTTCTGTCTCTATAGTTAGTTATGATGATTTTATATGAAAATGTTTGATGCCAAGTGTTCACAAGGTGAACGGTACTCACCTTCCCTCAGATGGCCACAAAATGGTCCCAACAAAAGTAGTCCTTTACATACAAACATGATCATTCCCACACTGTAATAATATGAGCTTTGTAAATTTTTGGCAATTTCAATCAATTTTCAAAAACAAGAAAGTGAATTAATCATACTGTCTCCATAATTAGTTATGATGTTTTTAATGAAAATATATAATGCTGAGTGTTTGCAAGCAAGCGGTACTCGCCTTCCCTCAGATGGCTACAAAATAGTCCCAAAAAGCAGGCCTAAATAAACAAAACATGATCATTTTGAAGCTTGAATAAGATGAGCATTGTAAATTTTAAACCATTGCAATCATTTTCAAAAACAAGAAAGTGAATTATTCGCACTGTCAAAATAATTAGTGAAGATGATTTTTATGAAAATATTTAAAGCCCAGCGTGAACAAGGTGAATGATTCTCACCTTCCCTCAGATGGCCACCCATTTCAATTTATTTTGCTTGATAATCATTTTCAGAAACAAGAAAGTGATTTACCTATGTTTATATGGAAATATTATCTGCATAAAATATAGTGTCCACCATATTAACATCAGGCAGTGAAAGCACCGATGCTATGGGCACTAGCAAGCTGAGCAACACTTGGTCCAATATGACTGCCTTTGCTGGTAGCACCTCACCCCCTTGTGCATATGGTTGTTTGTCACAATAGGACAACATTGATGACTTTTCTTGCTATCTTTCATGCAGACCTCTGCACCAAGTGCTTCAAGTTGCACACCCCGGGGTCCTTCACCAAGCATGCTCAAGGGTGTGATGAAATATTGCCACCATCTGCAGCAACTGTAAAAAAGTGAAAGAACACAGTAAGCCTTTTGGGCAGATCTCCTGCACCAGAAGAGTGCCAAGAATCATTTATTTGTTGCAAAGGACAAGACCTGGGAAGTAAAACAGGATCAACAGTTTGCATACCTTTTGTGCCCTTCTTGGTTTACAGGGGACAAGAAACTAGAGGCCCATTGTATCTCAAATTAGTGCAACACAGTGTGTGCAATCAATGTGCTGAACACACATTCTACCACAAGTCACAGACCTACAAAGTTTGCTATTAAATTGTTATCTGAGGGATCTGATTAAGAAGTTTATGAGCACTGTAATATGTGTGACAGCAAACCCAAGGAACAAGACAAGCAAGATAGCGGTATGAAAGAGCACGCACAAGATGCACAAGGAAATGAAGAAGAGGTGAGCCATGACCAATCTGATTCTTCCACATCTGAAGAGGAGGAGAAAAAGACTGAGGTGTGAAACAAAGAAGAAGAAAGTGTAGATCCCAGTGTAGATGGAGATTCACAGGAAAAGGAGGAGCAATTTGGTTTGAATGGAAATCAGGTGAGGAATAGCTCCTGTGATTCTTCCTGTTCAAATGAGGGGGGAGAAGGGATTGCTTAAAGGAACAGACAAGGAGGATATGTCCAAGAAAATGATGGAGGAATAATCAAACAAATAGATGGAGAACATGATTGATACTTCAGAATGCAATAAAGTACAAACTTTGACCAGGAAGAGGGCAAACAGGCAAAAAATAATGAAGAAAACAAGACTGTGAGGAGAAGTGCCCCCAATAGGCATGATCACAATTAATGGGGGTGGTGTTCATATTTATGTTTTGTTTTAACATGATGTAATTTTTAATTGGTTTAACTCTATGTTACAACACATTGATTAGTTCATTAAGAAGTTGCATTTGAAATGTAAGTTTACTCAAGAATTGTTTTTTCATGTAAAAATATTTCATTTGAAAAACAACATATTTAAAATTTCTTAAAAGAGGGTATACCATACATACATGTCTCCATTTTAATATTTTAGTCTTGTACTAAGGACATCATCACAGCAATTTGTAGCATTCCAGTGAATTTTTATGTAAAAAAGAATTATACTTAACAACTGTGGGAGAGGTGAAATGATGCATACATTTTCCATTTTTCAGATAAAAAATTTGCATGAAACAGGGTGCCATTTTTGTAGATGCAGTTATCATTTGAAACATGAGCACACAGAAAGGTTGCATTCTTTTTTGTCTGTGTGAAAGGTGCAAGAAAGTCCTCCATTTAAAAATGAGTCCTGTATGAATAATTTTTGAATATTCACAAGAGTTGTTTTTTTTAAGATGCCGTCTCTGTGAGCATGAACTCTTTTTGCACTGCACGTCTTGTTTTATTTCTTAGTCACTTTTATGACATAATGGTTTCTGAATCTGCTGGGGGAACAGAGATAGACTGCCACACAATGCTACAAGAAAATCTGAAGTCATGACTGTATTACAAGCAGCATAATGCAGAGATTAACTGCACCAAGAAGACTATTTCTTTGATTTGAAATCCATGTAACAAGAATCAATGGAAGGCCACCATTTATATTGGGGAATCCACAGAGGAAAGATCCAAGATCGGCCAAGCCATCAAAGGCATGTCTACTTAATCCACGCACCTCAAGCCACAGTGTAGAATCAGTTTTTCAGGATCAATTTAAACTACTCAAGTTTTTTTCCAAAACCAACATGCTGAGTTCTAAGTTTGGTTGGCATGACATGAGCAACTCTGGTACTCTAACTCCACATAATTCCAAGAAACTCTTTCCAAAAACAATGAAGCCTGGGGCAAACTCTTTTGTGGAATATTTATTATGTTTGTTTATACATTTTTAAATGAAATGAACTCACCTCATTTTTTGTATGAAAACATTAAACTTACTACATACTTTGTTTCACATCTTTTTTCTTATGCGAATGAATACAACTTCTTCAGGCAACACAGATATTCACCAAAGTAGCCTCTGACATTTTTCCATTGAAACAGCATGTTCACAGATTTTTGTGCAATATTTTATATGAAATTTTAATGTCTTGTGATAACCAATTTTTCATTGAAATCTGTTATTTTTGGACCTTTCTTTATTATATTTTACATGTCATACAACATCAGAAAGCTAAAAGTCACAGGGAATGAACACTTTGATTGCAAGCACTGCATGGGATCACAATAGTATTAGTAAATCTTTGTTAATTTTCAACAGCAGAATCTTTCAATTGGTTAGTTCTTTTTGTTGGTGTTTCATATGAAACATTCCGTACTGATTTTTCTCATGAAATAAATGCCATAACTGCTAAATAATGTTGTTCTTTTCAACACTATTGACTATAATTCATCAAAACAGAGCGATGCCAATACACAATAGTTGATATCATAGAAGACATTGACACAGGTGCAAAAATTCTTACATAAAATTTTTACTTCTTGATATTTCATGTTTGTGTTTTCCTTTCATTTTTGTGTTTTCATATGAAAGAGAAGTTGGTTGACCTCAGATTCCAACTGATTTTGAAAAAATGACCTCCGAAAAGGAGAAGATCAAGAAAGTAAAAAAAAACTGACAATTGGTGGATGTTTTTTGTTTTATCATGATAATCTAATGTGATGGTAAGACTATTTTTCCACCACTTTAAAGTGTGTTTTTAAAAAGAAATGTATTATCTTAGTTTCATTTGAAATGTTTCTGTGATCTAGGGACAACAGAGGACAGGGAGTGGTATGTCAAATTTGGCACTATGTCTAATATTATGGTTTCACATGAAATTTATCCATTTTTCATAATTTTCATAAAAAAAATTGTTTATTTCCTTTTTTGTTGTGATGGGAATACCTTTGTGGTGACAGTAAGTCTTTTTTTGTTTGCATACATGTGTGTTTGAGTCATGTGTAATTTATTACTGATTTCATATTGAATGTCTTTTTATTGTCATACGAATCATAAGAAAATGGAAAGCAAACATCTAATTTATGTTTGTTGGTTGTTTTTTATATGAAATGCAAGGTGACGGTAGGTTTATTTTTGCAGCACTCTGACATTTGTTTTTTTAATAAATATCATCATTTTTCATATGAAATGTTTTGTAGACCACTGACAAGAAAAGGACAAGGGATTGTATGTCATTTTTTCACATGAAATGCAAAGTGATGGTAGGTCTATTTTTTTCAGCTATTCTATGTTTGTTTTTAAAAAGAATTAAGATCTCTGTTTCATAAGAAATGTTTTGTCAAACCTAGGGACACAAGAGGACAGGGCATGGTAATTAAATCTTTGGTACTACTTTTGAGATTAAGATTGCATATAAAATTATCATTTCTTCATATTTTCATAAAAACACATGTTTGTGTTCACTTTTATTGTGATGAAAATACCTCACATTGATGGTATGACAAAGGTTTTTGGTAAGTATATATATTTGCGTACTTTATATGAACTATTACCAATTTTCATATGAAATGTTTCTTATTTTTCATATGAAATGCCTTGTTAATTTCATACAAAATATGCTACTGGGGGATTACTTGGTGATGACACCACTCAGCGACGGTATGTGATTTCGTATGAAACATGTCATTTGCAAATAGACCATGTTTGATGGGGTTAATTGAGGTGTTTGTTTTCACATTGGTGATGTCTGTAATTTTCACTCATCATATTGGGGAGGGGTGATGAAAATGATTCTTTTTTGGTAGAACTACTTTAATCACCATAAATTAATCCACAATAGCTTATTGTGTAATAATTTTTGGGAACATTTGAGTGAACAAGACCATTTGACAACAGCTTTAGAGAAAAACTTTGATGTGGGATCTATTTAGGGTTGTTCTACAAATGACTGCTAACATTCTCAATGAAAGTATGCTGTTTTTAACAAAACATAATATTCTCAATCATGATGTCTTCAATGGTTTTAATTCTCAATATTACTCCTACATAGAATTGTTTTTCATTTTTAATGGATAATGTGATTTCATAAGCTTATGTTGTAACTTTATGTTCAGTAAAACATTTCTGTTAAAAAATAACATTGTTTCGTGAACATAGAGCTATCCATTAAAAGTAGTTTTATACCATTCAGTGATCACAATGTTATAAGCCAGTTTCCCTCAAAGTTATTGTCACCAATTCATATCCAATTGTCAATGATATGATTGCCATCAGCTACTCCAACACATCACAGCTCAGTCAGCACTACAACTGCGCTGCACACAACAATGGTGGAGTAAAAATTTAAATCAAATTATACGAGCAATCAGATAGCTATTGTAAGCTTGCTGCATGATGACAATTCTATTGTCAATTCAATTGGAATAATGCAAGCATTACTTGTCACTCTACATGAAAAACTCACCAGATAAAAGATCACTGCCTTAGTGCAAATGTCATCATTATTATATAACAGTGGCCCATGACAAATAATGGAAATTTTTAAAAAAAATGTGCATTTACTGATAATGTTTTGAGGCGTCCCTCCTCATTCCTTCTTGGATTCTCTGAAACACAATACTTTTTGCTAGATTCCCCCAACCTCTATGACTTATGTCCTAATCCAGGATGGGTGAACTCCTAGTAACTTTTGCTAACTTGAGGTTAGTATCACCGTACCCCCCCCTGAAGAATTTCTCTTAATGCCTAGGTATAATCACTATCCACTGTATATTACAGTGCATTAGGCACACCAAATGTCCTAAGTTCTGTAAAGTGTGTCTATTGTACCATGCTTTTACAAATTTAAGGCATGTGAAAGCACAACATTAAAAAAATTATAATGGTAGCTACTACCGTACTCCCTATCATTTTTGTTTTGTCCCCTATTGTTTGCACCAATTAATTTTGTTAGTGGGAGGTTTTATACCCTCTAGCCAAATAATTTCCCACTCACCCTCCCCTTCATGTTGCCCCATCCATGGAAAAACTCCCCACCCTGTGCAACTGTGATCACCGTATTAACTTTGTATGAATGAGGGTTGGCAATTTGTGAGGGGGGCATATTGCTTGGATGGCATTTTCTGATACAACCGCTCAAAGTTAGTTGCCTTGGCTGCAGTTTACAATGGCTGGTAGGCATGGGAGTGGCTGTTAGGAAAGCTGCAAGTTTGTTGGTGCCATTGCTTGGCAGATGCAACAATCCACCAAACCTAAGAATAAATGATTATAATTTACATTGTAACTATTAGTTATTCAGTTTTTTGCCAATATAAACATAAGTTAGTTTACCTTCTAAAACTTTAAAAGAGTTCTCCTGTCACATAGAACAAAACAAGCTGCACGTTTGTCCAGTTCCATAGCAGAATTGGAGTGACCCGTTCCAATGATGGGAGCAAAGGAACATCATTGTTGATGCAGAACAGGAAAAAACTAGATAAATTTGCAGGCCCACCAAAGAACCAAAAACATTTTGTGGTTAGTAAAATGGCAATTAACCAAAACTTTGAAACCAATAGAAGTTATGAGGAGGAGCCCAGTATATAGGCAGATTGGTCTTGCAAAGGGGAATCTGTTCCCAATCCATATAGGCAAAAAGAGCAGTTTATGTGCTTCAAAATAGAAATGCATCAAAAATGGTGAGATCTTGTAAAGTGTGTCTATTGCTAGGGTGTGTTTTACGCACCGTATCTTATGGTAGTTGTTATGAGTTGGGAAACTCTATGCTCAGCAACAACTGTTTTTGTGCATTATTGAACATTAACAAGATGAGGTGTGAACTCAGCCATTCAAGAACTTTGTTGTGATGCTGCTAATGGATTGAACTGATTCTCTTCTTGTGTCTCATTCCATGCTCAGTTGGATATTGGAAGAGCCATGTGAAGAGTTGAGAGCAACAGTGTTGGTTTTGTTTGTGCTGTCTCTTAGAACAACCAGAGGCAAGCTCTTTAAGGCCAGTATTGTGCTAGACCATGTTTAACGATCTTTCATTTTATGATAAAGGATTTAACTTATTCTATTGTTTCATGCTCACAGCATCTTCAATCAATTTGGGCACACAGGTATTTTAGTCTTCTAAGTGACTGTTCATAATGTCTTGAAGTAATGAAGAGTTTGACCTGGTTGAAATTTTTTCACGGGATCAGATTGATCAAAAGAGAGCAAACATTTGCAGTGTGTGTGGTACGATGGTGGTCTGTTACATCTGGAAGAGTACAGCTTCAGTAGTATCATGGAAGTACTGCCTTGATTGTCAAGATGATAGCTTTTCAGAGTGGCATTTGGAGTGGAAAAATTACCTAACTTCACATGGAATTAAACTGTCACTTTTCTTCAGAAATCTTATCTCAAGAAAGTGCTCCAAGCATGAGGCACTTGAAAAACCATACTTTTCTTTATAGTAGTGTATATCAAAGAAAGAAAAATCACCACAGTATACTCAAATCTGATGGATGTTTACAGACAACGTTTGTTTATAATTCAGACTGTATCATTCCCCCTTCATGTCATCATTCACAGGATGTTTAATTTTATCCACACAATGGTCCTTTGAGTCATCAATCAATCTTGAAGAAGTAATCAATGAAGACAATCCCAATCTGAAGGCAATGAATAACACTAGACCTTTTATAAATGAGATCATATGTAGTGGCCTTGTGGTAACTTACAGTGAGAATTTATGTTATCAAATTCTGATACATTTGATAGTCATTTCATTTTTGACATTACTTTGATTCCACCTTCAAATAAGCTGTATCTCCTCCAGCTTTACCGCCAATCATTGTAACTGATGAATTTATTCATTATGACCATGTTGGAACTAACTGTGCACAATTATGACTATTCGCTTTGTTTAGGTGATTGACCATAATCTCATCTTATAACATGACTTTGATTCCATCTTCTAAAAATATGTTTCCACTCAGACAATGCCGCTCATGATCAAAAAAATATTTGGGATTGATATGAGCCAAGGATACTCTCAAGACCTCCAGGCCGATGAGGTCTATGTAAGGGTATGAAAGGGTACCAAAAATGTCAACTAGCATAAATTCCATTTGCAAAATGTTTACAAACATGTAAAAGATCCCTTTTTGAGAGATCCAAATCTTCAAAAGACTTGATCTCATCAAAAAATACCAGAACCTACACATGGTCTTTAAGTTGCATAAGATCATCATACCAGGAATGTGTAGACTCTACACAAATCCTCATTATGTCTTTAATATCAGTTTCTACAGCAAACATACATGCTGATTTGCATTTTACATAACAAAAGCATGAGCACTGAAATTCTACAGCCCTCAGTTTAAATCAGTTAAAATAGCTCATAATTAATCATTTGGAACATCACATTCTATTTACCTTTTTACCACCTACTTAATTTTCTGTACTGATGGCTTAGGTCATAAATACATGGTCCCTACCACTGTGACTGCATGGTTCACTGACCCTTTCAATTGATGACTTTTTCTCACTCCCTCAGCCTAACTGCCTTGATCATGGGGAGGAAGAAACCATAGAACTCAAGCCATGCTTGCAATACCAGGATAAAACTAAAGCAGCAACAAACAGGTAAAAAATGCTCACTGGCACTATTGCTATGCATAAGACATGCGTAGTCAACCTTTCATTATGCCTGCCCAGCAAAACAAGTATGCAAACCCCTGATGGGATTCCTCTGCTTTGCACAAATGTCACCCTGCACTACCCTGCAGATGTTCAAACCTCTGACTCCTCGGTCATGTTCATTCTGACTGGCTCATTGCCCCATTTCATTGTTGTATCTACAACCTTTACTACTCATGATGACAGACTAAGTAATTCTCAACAACATGCCTCTTACCAAAGAGTGCAGACTGCAGACTAACCTTGCTGTATGATTTTTAATGCTGTGACTACGTGTGAATATTCATCAGTACTTCTTTGCCAAAGGGCTTAGATTGCAGAGAGAAGAAACCATAGTGCCTTGTCATCAGGATGACACAGTACCTCTTAGACCAATGGGTTTATTTGTCGTTTGGATGAA
>JALLPD010001414.1:0-12128 GCA_036940065.1 Cyclotella cf. meneghiniana | reverse complement strand
ATGAGGATTACCAAATGGCAATCCTCATTTTGAATTAGTTAAATAGCTCATAATTTTTAACTTCCAATTTCAAGAAGTCTTTTCTACTTCTTTATCTACAATTATTCTTCTTCCTACCGGCAGACGGCTTAGCTCAGGCCTTCGAGCGTGAGTAGCCACATCATGGTGTTGCATCTGGAACCATGTAGCAGAGGAGACAATCAATGGGCTGCAACTGGGTGGGGTTGCCAATCTGGGCAGTCTTGTTGATTGCAAGGCATTGTTGACCATGCTATAGGAGATTGCTTGCTTCCAAGCAAGAACTGAGTTCACCCTGAAATGAACTCGCAGAGAGACACCTTAATTGGCATCAGCAGCACAATAGACTTGATGCTTGCACCATCTGTAAAAATCCATTGCCGTTAGGGGCTTAAGTTTCTCCCTGGTGACCTCACGGTGGCAGTCATGTGTAATGCTATCTCTGAATGACATGAAATGTCAAAGAGGAGTATGGTATATTTCAGCAAGTGAATGCTTGCAACGAGGGGCTCTTTGGGGCAGTTCATCTGCAGGAGGGGCAGTGGCATTGGCAGCAATGGTGGCAGGAGGTGCAGATGCAATATTGGGGAAGGGCAAAGTGCCCCAGTGGGAAATCACACAGTGGGGCTGATTTGGCTGATTAACAGCAGCTGGGGTGTTTGCAGTCTCCTGTACTGCAGGGGGGACAAGTGTTGGTGGTGCTGACACAGCATGAAATGCCTCAGCAAAGTCATCATGGACTTGATGGTGGCATATGGCTGATGCCCTTTGTTGGTGAGTTACGGCCCTGGCTTGGGATGTCATGGCTGTTTTTGTAAAATATCATTTATTGACTGTATGTTCTTTATGGGACAATTCTATGCATTTCTGTGTGTGGAATGAATGCTAGATAGCATGATGTCATGTAGACTTCTCAAAATGGCTCTCATTGCCTCTTGTGCTCTTCAGGTTAGTGTATTTCTTAGGATAGCCAGACGGAAGCCATCTTATTTTGCTAGCTATTTTTTGCTGGATTAATACACATCACAATTCAAAATTATGAAATATGGACTATACCAATATCTGGGGTGTTGGCCAAGATATTGAGGGCCAAGATATATTCCGACATTGAAATGACTAGAACTGAGGAAAAATCTCATGTTGTGGATTTTTGTCTTTAATGTACCAATTTTCCAAAAGAAGAATGATGTCAACTTCAATATTGGGAGGTTTTGATGAGAATTAGATTGGCAAGGGAAAATAAATTGTCTTTGATAAACTAATTAGACAAAGTACATACATCACAAGAAATATACAATTAAGAGATTGATATTCCAAATTTATATGATAGCTTCACCATCATCCAGGTGAGTGCAATCAATCAGTACATATGCTACTGGTTGGCAAGGATCTAAAAATGAACGGATGCCATCTAAATCTAATTTAGAAAATTCTATACCTCTTTATTTTACAGTATTACTAATTACATCCTAATAAATTGTCAAACTAGATGGTGATTTTTTTGAGATCTATAGAGGATGTGAAAAATCATCAGGCTAGAAAAGATGTCAATTTCAACTTAAAAGATCTATATCTAACTTAGAAAATCTAATTATATTGACAATGGCTAAAATAAATGTAACATTCTAGCCACAGATTAGCTTAGATCTATTTTAAAAAACTAGATCTAATCTTGTGAATATCTTTCCCAGAAAGTCAAGATTATGTCCAATGGGCTTAAATAATTGTCCTACCAATCTATGTTAGAAAATAAATTGGGGGTTGGCTTTCTTTTGGGGATGTAGTTTTCTTTTGGCTTTTACCAATTTCTTTCCTATTCCTATGCTAACTTGCCAAGGTAGCCAGTTTTCTTTTAGGAGATTAGTTATTCTCTTGGAGATTGGCTTTTCACGTAACTATTAAAGACAATAATAACAACTTGTCCCAGCTGAACAGCACATCCTAGTCATGTTAACCTAATGCCACTTATAAATACATTGTTCCCGGAAGTTCCCAGAGCAGATGTGCAATAATTAATAAGTGTGCGCAGTAAATTTCACTGCGCACGTGTTGAATCTTGTGAAAGCTACCTAATGACATGAAAGAACCAGATGGGTATGTAGAATTATTGTGCTCTCTGGATGCCTTTGTGTGGAAGTATGCACAGGTCTACTTCCCATGTGGCTCACCAGGTCAACAATGCATGTATGCATTTTCCTACAGCAGTTATAATTTCTTTAAATCCAGTTTTCCCCCAATTGTCCAGATAGTTTACACTCAACATCAACACATTATTCTCCAGTTAAATCCAAATTTATTGGAGGATACCTAGGCCCATAAGGGGCTAAGAAAACCAAAAATACCATGCCAGAGATGTTTTTCTGGAGTGTTAATAAGTCCTATTAATCTCATTTTGTGGGTCCAAAAAGTGGGCAACTGAATAAATGCCTTTTATTGGACTCCACAAAGTACTATTGGATTTCTTTACAAAATGGATCGAAGGCGATTTGTCAAAATTGTAAACAGTCCTCAAAAGATGTAAACACCACATAACACAAATCACAACAGCCCCAAACCACAACATCATGTTTTATATCACCAGAGGTTATACTCCTTGTGCACAAATTGACCAATTCAATGCAGCACAAATATTTGTTGTCACAAGAACACATTTAGACCAGTACAGCCTTCAGATAGGAATGAATATGTACAGCCCTTGACCATGGGAACTTCACAAAAATCAATCACAACAGCCCAATTATGTGACCATGAGAAGTCTTGATGACTTGTCTGTGCATCTAATACAAATTGCCCTATTCTTATGTGTTTGGTCAACTTACTCCCTTTACTATTTACATCGCATCTTAGTCATCTGGTACTTACTTCATTTATGAAATATACTGTAGTGTACACACTAGGTCATTCACACTCAAGCCGCTCTGGCCAAATGGTTGAGTCTTACACCAAAAACACCTCATAGGTCATTGGTTGAGAAATGAAATATGTCCCCTGTGTGCCATTTTGTAACGTCAGTACATGCACGTCTTCTTTCCATATCACCAGGTGAAGAGAATATGTTCTTGCTTTTCTACAGCGGTTGTAACCTTTTTAAAAATCCCCTCCTCCATTGTCAAGATAGTTTAAACTCTAATATCTAATCATTATTCTCTAGCCAATTGGAATTTTATATGAGGATCTGATGTCAGCAAGGAGCCAAGAAAACTCAAAAATTCACCAAAAATGTCCCAACACCACATATCACCACTTTTCATGTGTATCGCCACAGGAAGTGCCACCCACCACCAAAAAAAAACAGCACAAGTAGTTTGCTTGCAGCACTTGACATGAAAATCATTGTGATTCTACACATTTTCATTCACAATATTGTCCAAAAATGTCAAATAGTGAACCGCAAATCCCAACAGCTGATATAGATGACCAGTACCGCCATCAGATGGTACAAACCTTTCAGAATGTGCTCAGTCTACTACACAGCATTCTGAATGCTCATAAATGAAGTTCAAAGGCTGTGGTGTTCAAAAAAACAAGAATACTTTTGTGCGTCCTTATGACTTGCATAAGTACAGTGATGATGTCATTGCACCAATTCTCTTTCTTGAAGGAACCGTACTGCCCATCCCCAATGTGTCAAAGAGGATCCCATATTATGATGATTGTTGGATAAGAGATGGCCTGATGCCAACATCATTTGATTTCAAATGTCTCCGAATGCAATTTACAAGGGAAACCCTAGCCCCTTTGAACCCCTTCAAATGTATGGTTGCTTTACGATGTTGAATACCGGGGAAAGAAATGGAAAAGGGCCACAGCAAATGCACCAGCTTCAAAGCACTTCCCAGATTGAATCCACATATCAACTATATGAAAATTCCAAACCAGTTTTGGGTACCCCAACCAACATAAACATATCATCAATCATGCAGCTATATATGCAACCTCAAATTTCTCCAAATATTGAGTTTAATGCAAATGATTTTACAGATGATACTGTTCTTGATAAACAGATTGAATCTGCATCTGATGATGGAAGTGATGCTTTTCCAGGAGATACATACATTCCATTCAATAGAAATGACATGTTGTTGATGAAACATACAATCCCAACTTCATGGAAGATGATGGAAGTTATGATTACTTCTTGAGTAGATTATTGTTCAAGGATGAGCCATTAGAAAATGAACTCTCTCTTCCTGTCAATATGTACAATGGCAAAGGTCCATGTCTTTGTTGAGGTGGGCAAACAAATTTTCCAATTTGTATCCATGTGCATTGGTCTGCAAAGGAGTGGACTGTGATTTTTATAAAGAGAATGACTGCAAATAGCAAACACTATGCAAGATTGAATATGAACACAAGAGGAGAATTAGGCGGAGAGAAGTGGTCAAACATTACGGTCCGGGAAATGAATTGTTTTTGTGGTGTCATCCTCAAGATGAGTATTGATAATAGAGAAAAAGGAAGATATGCAGCATATTGTACAGAGAACACATCTGTAAATTTGTATAGGGCATATTCAGTTGTTCAAAAGGATTACCCTGTATGATCAAGCAAATCTGATCTGCATTCCATACAGAAATGCATTCATCACAAGTGCAAGAGAAGTGCTACCAGCTTAGATACACGCTAAATGTGCTGAACTTATGATCATACTGCAAATTCATCCCTGGGATCAACCTAAGATTTGATGAAGGAGGTGTTGCATCTAAATCTTGCTTCAATCTTGTGAGACCGTATAACAAGGACAAGCCAAAAAAATCAGAGTTGACTTCTTTGTTCTCTATAACAACTCACCTGGGCAATATTTCATCATTCACAGTGACATATATCAAGGCAAGAATTCAAAGAGTATTGGCATACCATCTGAAACAAATAACCTTCCAATTACACAAAAGGCAGTAGTCAATGCAGTCATCCTAGCAAAACTTGGCAAAGAACCCAATGGAATTTGATGTCTGTTCATGGACAATACATTTGATTGTGCATACCTCTTATTCTTCTCTGTGAAAAATTCAACATACTCTGTGCTGGGACCACCCAGGTGAATAGATTGGATTGCCAAAGGAAGAGATGAATCTGCAAAAGTCTGCACCAAGAGGAACATTGATTAGGATATATGACAAATCAAATAAAAATCTGTGTATCCAGTGGATGGACAACATTATCTCATCTCTTGACATGTCCGGAGAAACTGTTTCAAGAATATATGGCAGCCAGATTCTGGAGATTACTTTTGAGAAGTCAAGGAAGGCCTGGGTATTGACCATAGTGATCAATACCAGGAGAGGAGTGCTGGATTTACAAGCAAGGCACACTACAAAAAGTGGTACTAGAAAGGATACTTTGCCTAAATTGATTTTATGACACTCAAGGCCTTTAATGCCTGAGACAAATCAGTGCCTAAGATATAACATTGATTGACCCTAAGAAGAAGTGAGTTTTACATGGCATTTGTGGAAGAACTCATTTCTTTTGTCAACGTGTTTGGTTTCAAGAATATAGCAATGCAAACTTCCAATCCATTGTTATTGGACATTGATGGTAACTCACCCATGCTTGTTAACCACATGGAATGAATGTGGTATGCAGTTTGCTGACTTGAGGAGGACTGGATGACACAGCTTAAAATAGGCATTCCAAAAGGCCAAAACTTACCCTTACAACAACAATGTCTGTGTGCACTGTTTTTGGTATCTATACACACTGCTTACCTGTTCCTGTGGAGTGAAAAATCTTTCAAATTCAACAACTGATTGGCAAGTCCTCCTTAGAGATTGCACATCATTCACTTTGTCAGGGATTGTGAATAACAAAAGGATGAACAAAAAAGACAAGGTACTGAAAAATGATCAAAAAGTTGACTTGCCATGCCACTTTCCATCCCATCTTAAGTAACCGATGAAGGAATAAGGATCATGACTGTCATAGATGTGCAAAGAGGAAAGCAAGCCATTCAGAGTATTGTTGGATGAAGAGGAGTGGGATGAAGAGTAGGAGGAATACCATGAGGAGTGAAACAGATATAACTGTCATGAGTCATCATATGATGAGTAGCAATGTTTGGGGGAACACACTTCAAAACCTGAAGGGACTTCTATTAGTACAAAAAATGAGTACATATGTAAACCACTTTACGTTAATTTGGCATGAACTCACCATTATATTTAGATTTCTTTGTCATGATCACAAGTTAATCTACATTGTCATGTGGATCAGGCTTGTGGTCGATATGATCCCCCTTTGGGTCTGGTTGGAGTCTACACACAAATTCCAGCATGTAAGATGGGATTTCAACGTGGTTGCCATGGCTGAGATGACCATGAACTGCTTGTGTGTACATGAGATATAGCATGTGGCAAGCAGCATTGGGTGCAGTTTCAGATGACAAACACTTGCTTGTACTACACAAGTGGTTACCATAGGAGAAGCAATGACACTGTTTGCTTTTACGGTGTGGGAAGCTAATGTTCTTGATGGATTTTATGGAAGGAATGGTGCCAGGAGAGAATTCTGATGGTCTGGCAATCTTAGGAGGGTTGGAAGCATGCAAAAAAGAAAGATTGCAATACAAATTTCTTGGAAAATAGTGAGACACAACAGGCCACAGTAACATACATGAACATGCCAACTAGGTTATATAATACCTAATTGTAAAGATAAAAATTGCTTGTTCTGATTGGAGTTAAAATATAAATACACTAGCAATAAACTTTAGGTGTTGTGTACCCTTGATGCAGAGGCACATTATGTAGTAACTGGTTATTTCAACTTCCCTACCATATAAACCACATTATATGAACTTATCTATTAAGTGAACATTGGATAAATATTTGAGATTTGTGTTTTTAGCCTGTTTAACTGCCAATTTGTAATCTAATTATTCCTCCATTAGATACTCCTCGGTGTCAGCAATCTACACAGATATGTGACTCCCAGTAACTCTTTATGGATGCAGAGCAATAAGAAAACCAACTCAAATACAAACCATTTCACTAGTGGACATGCAGTTGCTATGTACAAAGTTCCTTTGTCCACTGCACCTCAATAAAAATGGAGCTTTCTCTCACCCCTGCCTGATCAGTGCCTTGTTATCATTTGTTTAAGGGGTATTTGTGCATTCAATCAATGTTTGTTGATAAATGGTCAATGAACAGTGGACCAACAAAAATTGAACCAAACCACCATGACCCAGATGCAGCAAAAATTGAAAAATTCCCATAAATTTCCCTCCCTATTTCTTTGGTTAAATACAAAATTGTACCCATTTGTACTGTGTACCCCAAAATTGTACCCCATACATACTACTGGTATGTAACGCATGCAATGTTGCAGTTGACGAAAAACATGCTTGTACACAATTACACATGTGCAAGCACACAGGCCATGTACACCTGCATCTTTTCACTAACTACCAAATTGCATGCAATATGTACCAGTATGTATGGGGTACAATTACAAAATTACACACATGCAAGCACATGGGCCATGTAGAAGTGCATTTTTTGATTAACTACCATGCACTATGTACCAGTATGTATGTGGTTAAATTTGGTACAGGGTACAAAAGGGTACAAACTTTAAAAATCCCATTTCTTCCTCCATCCCTCCTCTATCTTCTTCTTCATAGCCTCCTTCCCCATCCTCTGCACAGATGTAAGCTCCTGATCCATCTCCAACTCTTCCAAATCCATATTCTTCTCCTTCATTCCCTCCCCCTCCTCCTCAGGCAAAACCATCACCTTCTCACTGTCACAACCCAATATTGTAGCAATAAATAATTAAATATTTATATTAGTCATAACTGTAGCTGCAAGTTAATGCACAGGTTGGCCAATGAAAAAACAACAAAAATGTTTCATGAGAAAATTTGCAAACCAGTGGAGGAGAAGTTGTTAGCCCGGAAAGTGAGTGAGAGGGTACATGAAGAGTATGGTGGTTCTATTCACAACAAACAATTCAGTGTGAAGTAGCAGCGGGTAGATTCAGTGCTTCACCATTACAAAAGGGTAAGGTTGGGATCTTTGCTTGGCCTACATTTCAGCATCTTGTGAATGCATTTGAGAGTTATGTGCAGATCAAACATTGACCAAGATGGAGATACTTCACAATCTAAACTAACTGTTGTATTAACAACATGTACTAAGCCTGCTATTGATTGTGATTGTTCATAGTTGCTTAATCATTTGTTGAAACTACAGCAATCAAACTGACCTGTGGGTCAGATAAATAATGCAGAGGAGAGAAGAATTCTGGTGGACAACATATGCTAATCTCAAAAGCTGGTTTGATCATTGGAGATAGATTTGGTTGATGAAGGTTTAGCTTTGATTAACAAAGTTAACAAAATTGAGATTTCTGCTTTACAATTTGAGGGGATACACAACATTGATGAGACATATCTAACAATGGATGGCAGCAAACACAACAAGGTGGCAAGTCTGAAGCCATTTCTTATTCGTGCAAGCTGCTAAACCTGGGAAAATCAACAATCAAGAGTAGTATATCTATAACAATGATAACTGGATGCACTGCTGCTGGTGAACCAATCTTGCCACACTTTCAATTTGCTACACTGCAAAAACAGATAATACTCAGCACATGAATGTAAATACATTTGATTTCTTTCCCAAAATTAAAGGAAAGATTTGGTGCTGCAGTTGTGGCAGTTGCACTGCTATTGCATTGGTGTTGGTTCTGCTGGGGTGGCATTGGCACCATCATCTGTCAGAATGCAATTTTGCTTTTTGGTGATGCTGTGGCTCATCCAACATTATGCATGCATGTTTCTGTGATGGTAGGGTTGATACTGCTGTTGTGATGTTAATGTTGGCAGTGGTGCTGTGACATTGATGCTGCTGTTGTGTGGGTGCTGCAGTTGTGTTGTTGGCACTGCTGCTGTTGCATTGTTTGCTGCTGCTGTGACTTTGATGCTGCTGCTGTGACAGAGGTGTTGCTGCTGCTGTTGCATAGGTGCTGCTACAGAAGTGGTCCTGCTGCTTTTATGGTGTTGTTGTTACTGCTGCTCATTGATTATTAGTTTGTTGCTGTGTTTTCAGTGTGGGGTCAGCAGTGTGAGGATGGAAACATTAGGATGGCAGCATGGAGATGGCAGATTCAGGATGGCAACCTGGGGCTAGCATCCTAGGAATGGCAGTGTGGGGATGACAGCAGCAGATGGGCAGTGACAGGATGACAGCAACAGGGCAACATTTTGGGGTTGGAAGCATCAGGATAGCAGTGTTGGGATGACAGCAAGGGGATGGCAGCATCAGGATGGCAGCAACAGGACGACAGCAACAGGACAGCATTGTAGGGATGGAAGTATCACGACGATGACATCAGGCTAGCAGTGACAGGACAGGAGAGCTGATGCAGCAGCATGAGGATGGAAGAGCAAGGCTGGCAGCATCAAGATGACAGCATGAAGAAAGCAGCAAGGGGACAGCATCCTCGGGATGGCAGCACAAGGCCAGCAGTGGCAAGACTGCATGCTGGGGACAGCAGCATCAGGACGGCAGTGTCAGGCCAGCAGTGACAGGACAGGAGCAAGGGGATAGCAGCCAATTTCCTTGGGTGGTGGTCACTTCTGCTGGTTTTGTTGTTACAGTGATGTTCCTATTGTGGGTAGCAACTTGTGATGTGGTGTTGTTCCATGGCAAAAGAATGTTGCTGTTTGATTGGTTTGGCTTGTCCAGTGATTTCTGTGATATTGCAACATTTCATGTACAAATTTTTGAGTAGTGGTTGCTTGTGGTGAAGTTGCTATTGAAGCAGTGTTTAATATGCTGGGGCATTCAACATGCAATATTCTTCTATGGTGGTCTTCTCCAAGCTTTAGTAGTGGTGGTGTGACAGTATTTGCAATATTGTGGTATTGGTATGGTGGTAGCTTTGTTTCTCTTTATTGATTATATTAGGGATTGGAGGACATTGTACTGGTAGTAGTGCAATGGCATAATTGGTCAGATTGATAGAAGTTTGTGCTTGTTTTGTAGGGCCATAGTATTAGCAATACAATCTTGTTGGGCAGTATTGTTTGGTGGTGTTTCTTTGAGTCCCATAGCTACCACAATTTTGCTACTGCTCCACAGTTACTCACCGGAACAATGCTGCAATAACAACTACAATGCATCAAATCAAAATTAAACTTTTTTATGCATTAAAATCTTCAAGTAGAATACTCCTACTGTCTGGTACCTGTCATATACTCCTACATCCTCCTCCTACTCTACGAATTTTTTACTACAAGGTGAATGCTCCCACTCTTAAATATGTGATCTGTGACTACTAGATATAATCCCTCCAAGATGTCAAATCAATTTTTTTCAAAAATACACTGACACTGGTAGATGTCACTCAATAATTGTAAACTGAAAAAAGGTGGTAAGGTATGTTTTACTAGTAGTCACTGTTGATTACCATTTAACATTATCTTTACAAAGTAACAACATACATGCATCTTTCAATTACCAGATTATCTCAAACTTGAAAAAACTGTCTCACTGAAGAAGCGGAGGAGAAGGACAAGGGGGGATTCTCAGTTTCTATAAATAAATACCTGTTGTATCAGTCAGTTTTTGAGATACAATGCTCTAGGTAGTGTAATTTGGTCATAGATCAGATGATAATGACTCACAAGGCAACTGTCCAGTGAGTTACTCGAGATGAATCCACAACCAAATTACACTACTCAAGCATTGTATCATGAAACCGAGTTATACAAGAGTGCAGGTATTTGTGTAATGTCACAAGTGTGCAATTCAATTTTTCTGATATTTTGAGAGGCCCCTTAATCATGAACTTGACTGGCATTCATTTTAAATACGGGCATTCCCCCTGAGGGTGACACAAAATTTCTGATACAGACATCCCAATCTTTAAAATGAATATGAATCAGTATTAGGGGGGTGCACCCCAAAAATTGATTTTTTTTCTAGTAGCACAATCACCACCAAAAGTTAGTAGCATGAAGATATGGGTTCACTTAGAGTGTCCCTAATTTTTTTTTGAAAATAATCGGCCACTTGTAGCACTTCTAGCATGCGGTTTTTGTCATTAGTGACTGAGGTATGTACATGGTATGTATGTAAGTACTAAGTTTTTTACATGCTTTCTCCATAGTATGTCTATCATATACATACTTACATATGAAATGTGTGGCACAAAGAGTCCATGCTGCTGCTGCTTCAACAGGCACTTGAAGCCTAGACCAAACAAACCAAAGACACTAACCATTAATAATTACCATATAATAAAGGTTTTGTCACTCACATGGCCTATGGGGTCTGTGAATCATACACTTGCATGTGTTTGCTGTTAAATGGTCAAAAAAGTATAGATATGAATATAAGTACTTGGATTTTGCATGCTTTCCTCATGATATGCTACAAGTAAAAATATTTATAGCCAAGTTGAGCTTGTAACACAATCACAATCATGCATGTTATGGACATGTGAAGGCACACCTAACAATATCAATGCTGCAACCCAATGCTATTGACTGTAAATTAGAGACTTTGTTACTCTGGTTAGCATTGGCCTGAAGAAGGTGAAAGCAATATATGAATCTACATGAAAATACTTCAGAACAGAGATATAAATTAGATAAAACTGTATTCTTAACATTGAGAGCCACTGGTGACTGTTATCAACAAAACTAAAGTGATAGCTATAGTTTTAATCCATCACATTTTACTAGTGCTTCAATCATATACTATCCAATCCATTATGACCAACTTGAATGCAAGTATCATGGGGTTGTAGTGGTTAACAAGACAAAGCCAACCAAATTTTCTTTTTTACTGTTCTGTGTTAGTACACACATTAGCAAGCAATGTTATTATCAATGTTACTTTTGTTGTGTACTGTTTTCAGCCATTGTTGTTGTTGCCACAGTCATATCCGCTGCTACCTTCACTGTGAACATTATCATCAACACTTTTGTTTTTATCATTGCCATTCCCATCACTGTTTTTCTCCTTGCCATCTCTGCCATATCCTTGTTGCTATTTTTGTTGTGGTCATTGTTGCTGCTGTGGCAGTGTGAGATAGATATTTGACTGCAATAGATTTCATATTTGACTGCAACAGATTTATTCATGGAGCCTCAATGA
>JALLPD010001413.1:0-12127 GCA_036940065.1 Cyclotella cf. meneghiniana | reverse complement strand
ATCAGAATCTTACGAACAAAAGTTTATTCTTATGAACAACTGACCGTTGAAAATGCTTATGAACAGCTTATGAACAACAGACTGTTGAAATTTTTTGAGTAGGAGTATATTAAAGTAGGAGTATATTTGAATACCTCCTCTGTTCCAAAATAATATATATGTTACCCCTGTCGTGGCACCGGCCCAGTGCCGACACTGGGACGGCGAAATGTCCCAGTGCAGGCACCGGGTTGGCACCGGGTTGATGTTAGGATTAGGGTTAGGGTGCCAACATGGGGCAAAATTCGCCCAGTGCCTGTACTGGGATGTTTTTTTGTCCCAGTGTCGGCACTGGGCCGGTGCCACGACAGGGGCTCACATTTATAAAAAAGAATAAAAATTACAGATCATAAATAGTAGGGTATTAATATCCTTTTTATCATGCCCACTCTTGTTCCTGCCAAATAATTTCACAGCTAGGAGGTTTTGTACCCTCTCACGCCAACAAAAAAAACAAGGTGATGTGTGGTGAGAAACGCGACAATCAGCCATAACTTTTGAACCACAACAAGTTGCCGGGAGCACAGCATATGGGCATGTTGGTCCCGCAACGGAATATCTATTTACATGGAACTTATGTGGAGAAAATGGGTTTAAATGCACGAAAACACAAAATGTCCAGAAAATGGGTAAGATTTTGATAAATGAGACGATCTCAATAATTTCCTTGTTCACCGATTTATACGGTAGTTAATAACATCACCAGATGACCTAAGCCGAATGTTGGTATAGGTTCTATCTGGTGAAAAACCAAACCAGCAGCATTACTAAATAATAACTAGTAAAAAAATAACAGCGTGGACTGTGGACTGGTGCTATGGGGCTGTGTGGGTTGTTGTCAAATCGGTTTTATGAGGTTAACACACTACAAGAATGAATTGGTGACAAAACACAGTTATCATGCAATTATCATGTAAATGTGCATGATAAATATTTTTGTGTTATGTTTTCTGCAGGTATCTTGCAGTAAGCTGATTCAACCTGTAGAAGTCTACACAAATTGGTACACTATGTGGTACCAAAAAACATATGTTCTGCAGAGAACATATCTTTTTTGACTGATGCATCATTTTTTGAACAGTCTGTCCATCGTCTGTTTTTTGGTCGGTCTGGCCGTCATCTGTCGTTCACCGGACATGTTCCACGTGGAACTCGTTTGTGCATTACGTGCGTACTTTTGTACGCACGCTAATTTTCACGATCGTATGAGCAATCAAAGGAGTGATTGTGTGCCCGATCTTACGCACGATCTTTTTGTAGGTCCAGGGTTTGAACCCCTGGCCTTGCATCATAGTCTTTTTGGTAGGACCAGGGTTCGATTCCCTGACCTTGCAGCATGATCTTTTTGTGGGTCTTGGGTTCGATTCCCTGACCTGATCACCTGTTTCAGGCCAGTAGTATCCGTGGCCTATGTCACATTCCATCACTTGAAGATTCTTATAAACACTGATGAGCTTGAGACTTCTTTTGTGGAACATTTTTGCAACCTACAGTTAGCAAATTCAAGAATGCATTTGAGGCCAGAAGGCAACTAGTAATAGATTCCCCTTTGTAAGCAAATTTTGATAAGGATCACTTACACAGCCTTTTCTCAAACTTTAACTATGAAACAGAGGCTATTGTATCAGTGGCTTTGTTCCATGCAGGAGACTGAAGAGCTTCTTGGCCAACAGTTGAGTAATCTTATCAAGCTACTATATAATCTACAAGAGTGTGAAACCATTTATCTTATAATCAACAATGAATATGCAAGGTTCATTAATGATCCAATTGTTCTTCAGACAGAATGTTATCATGCCCCACCATGGTGTGTTGCCTTTGTTTGTCTTGCAGTATTCAGAAGGGAGCAGTACAATCCAACAGCAGACTATAGAAGACTTCAATCAGAAACAGAACTTGAAATTTCTAATTTACATCAATATTTTCTCAAATCAATTGATGAGACAGCAAAACCTAAGGCACCATCTGACCAATCTGATGAAGATGTTAGTGATGAAACATTCAGTCGCGTTTCTGATGGAAACTAGTTGAAAAAGAACTGTTACCTCTTTCAATGTTAGTTTAATTTTTCAGTAATTTTAATAATCTCACAATAATTTGCTAGTTTTGTTTTTAGGGGTATGTCTTAGGAGTTGTAAATATTACAATGGTAATAATGCTGGATTTTATCCTTTACCCTATTTAAACTGCAGGAGTTGTCAGGAACCAAACAATGGCATTTATTGTTTTGCCTTCAGGCTTGTCTGGTGAGGTTGCAACTGAGGGCAGTTAGAGTTCTGTTGTGTATGTTGAATGGTTGTTGATATAGGAGCTTAATAAGAGATAAGATTTCTAACATGGTGCAAAGAATCTTATGTGGATTCACCTCTGTAGTTTCATAGGTAACAGTGGGATAATGGCTAAATCCCGGGAACAGACAAAATCTTTGAAATTCATCTTTGTCAAGCGCATTGTGTCTGAAGAACCAACAGTGGACCTTGTCAACATCAAACCCTTGGTGGAGGCCATGGATATCTCCATTTCAACATCAAATTCCTGTTTCACTGGTGCGGAAAGAATGGTGGACACCACCTCATTGGGAGAAGACTTCCTAGAATGGTGGCATCTCACTGCAAAGCATGTGAAGCTAGAAACCACTATATCTGAAAGGTATAAGAAATCAACACAAGCTGTTGAATTCCAGTCAAGGGCCAGGATTACAAAAAAATGACAAGAAATCTTCATGATGAAAAAACACAATCAACATCATAATTCAGGTCAACAACTGGAATTATGACTAAAATGCATGATTGTTATGATAATAAACCATGACAAAAACAGCTATATATTGTGACATCTAATTTTCCCAAAGATAATCTAATTTTGATGGAATCCTTACACTATTGTTCTCTTGATCGCCAACAAAATAGATATGCAACAACTAAAACTTTCAACAGCAGTTGACAGAAAGGAAAACTAACAACAACAGCTGGTCTTACCTCAGGGTCTCATAGCTGTTCACAAGAGATGGTTCAAGTAAATTGACACTGAAATAAATTATGGTCAAGATAAATTGAAATGGATAATTTTTGAGCATTTGTGTTGAAAAGAAATGGAAAGAAATGAAAGCAATTCATCGAGTGAAATGGTTGCATCCACATCAATTGCATTCAAACTTGAATGCCTCAGCAAACCATTACAATTTTTATGTCATTTGCTACACATATTTTGGTATTAAAAAGACTTATTCATTTATGTATTAATTCCTATGTACAAAAATACATTCGAATTTGGTATCTGTCAGACAAAGTGGTCAACAAAACCGTACCTTTGGTTCTAGTGACCCCCCTGCAAGGGGGGACACAGAAGAGTTGGTCTCATTTTTACCATGCCATGCTTGTGATATTTAAAATGCTTGTTATTTTCCCTGAAGAGTAGAACCAAATTCTGATTCAACTAATTTGCATGAGATTTGCAAATTGGTGACATTTTGAAAACTCATTGGGACTGTTCATATGTAAAGTGAAAGAGAAGGTTCACGATTTTGTGACTTTTAGAAAACTTGCTGGGACCATGTGAGAATGGCCTACATACCCAAGCAGCAATCATGCATAGAACAGTTACTCTTGGATTCCAACACTTCTATCTTGTTCATCAAGTAAGATTTCACTGATTGTTTGTGAATTAATGACCCCTTCCTTCTTGGCAAGTAGTTGTTCAGAAAGAAATTCTCAGCTATTGCCCTCTGAAAATTTAATGTGATCACCTTGTTTCTTTTGATGACATCTCATGTTTTCACTCAACATGAGTGTTTGTTTTTGAAAGGCACCTAATGAATGCATAAAACACTGGAACACTGGATAACACACCAATCATAAGCAAACACACACATGATAAATGAAGGCACAACAAGCAACAAGCCAACCCTTCTTGCCGCATTTGACTCCAGCGACAACAGCACCAATCACAATGCACCTACCACAATTATCTTCCATGCAAATGATGCAGAAATACCATTAGTAAGTTCTTGTCTTTTATCTATTCAGCGTAATGTCAATCTTAGCATCTGACCAATGCATACATATTCACAGGCAATGATAACCAAACTGAGTGCACTTATGTTGCGGCTCACTTGACCAAAGGCCATAACAAATACAATAAGGAATACTCCCATGGGAAGTGTAAGTGTTTAAGTTATTTTCTTAATTTGAAAAATCTTGCAGCAATATTGTCTTTGATGTATGCTTACTTGATAATATGAACATACCGGTGTCATAAAAGTTCTCAGGAATATGTTTGTTTTTTGGTGTCCTAAATTTGTATTCTGGTCATTGGCCAGAATTGTGATCTGTTTTCTGTTAGTTTGCCATTTCATCAAATATCACAAGATCTTGTTTTAGTTTCATCCATTGTTATTCTGGTCCATAACTTAAGTTGCAACATCATTATGTAATTGTTTTGTTTTGTTTGCTAAGCTTTCTCAAGTGTTTTTTTTCGTATTGTTTAACACAATTTCTCTCGGGATGGATAGATTTTGCAAGACATTAGTCTTTGCACTGTTTTAATACAACATTACAAGCTTCTGACTGTTTTATTTGGAATTTTTATACAGTTCATGGATGCAATAAGAAAAAAGGCCAATTGAAACACTTCAATGCCATAGTTGATTGTGATCAAATAGTGGACTCTGCAGTCTGCAACAATGTTTTGAAAATAAAGACAAAAGATGGCACAACTTCTTGAGTCACAAAGGGTTCTGGAGTGCAGGGCAGTTATGTATATTTTCAAGAGTCAATTCAAATGACTTTCATGGAAGCGCTTGCACAGAAGTCTATTGAAGGAAGTATCAATCTTAGTGACATGTCTGTAATTCTTGATGCTGTTTTAGAGAGTTATATCGATGTATGTGGCTGGATCCTTCAGCATTATTTTGCATGGTGTGTTGACAAGAAAAGAAACATTTATGATTATCCTGAGAAATTGCTGATTTCATGGAAGTACTGTACTACCCAAGTTGTTAGAAAGCCTTGGGATGCATATCTAGTTGCTCAGGCATTGCCATTCATTGAAAAATGGAACAATGACATTTTTTTATACAAAAAATCCTGTTTTGCAAAGATGAATTCTTAATTCAGATCAAAAATGACATATTTCCTTTGCCACACTGTTTTACCAGGGCAAAGATCCTTCATGGCAGTGATCCATCCTGTTTTGCATTGGTGTTGGGCTCATTGGGCCACAGACAGACAGATCATTTGGTGTTTTAGGAATGTTGATGAATGTTTGGACAAGATTGTTTTGAAGCATCCAATGTGTTTTTCTTCAAAAAAGTAAATGATTGTTTTGACCTTCTGCAACTTTCTACATGCAACAAATAACAACTGATGAAACACAATTTTGCTCTTGGAAATGCACCATGAAAAGAGAAAAAGATTTTTCACGTTTAGACAACATTTGTGTGATCATCTCAGATCCCATAACCTGACTTGACAGAATTTGACACACGATTCAATTTTGAGTTCACAAGAAAACACCAACAACATATCATGCACTAAGTCATCAGCCATAAATACAACAATATTGCCAGAACTTTACTGCACTAGAAAAATTATTTATTTACAACATATTAATTATTACTCTCAAGACTTGGTGCAGCTGTGCGTAATGTACTTTTTGAAGGATTATTACTTTCCGAGAAATCTTCATTTTTTGGTACTAAAAATAGTACCAGGAATGAATCTGATATCAACGTATTCTGCCTGAATCACATGAATACCAGAAATTAATATACCTACCATAATTTAGGGTAAATAGGCAACACCCTTTAGTAGGCCACAAATTAAAAAAATCTCATCATTTTTACAAACATTTTAGTCTTTGAGCCCTTAAGCCTGCTTTTTCCACCTGAATGCAATTTAAATAGATTTTCCATTGCATGACCAATCTGTGCATATGCTGGTCTCTGTGTAAGTCCTCCTGGTCCAAAAGTTATGGCTGATTGTCTCTTTGCTCACCTCACATCACAAAGCTCTTTTGAGTGGGCTTACATATTGTATGGTATTTTTTGTCTACGCTACAAAAATATGATGTTTTCATCATCTCTCCTACCACCAGAGTGGCTTGTTCCAGCTGTTGGCACTGTTGCAACAAACAATGGGTGCATGTGTGATGTGCACTTTATTGGTTGTGGCAATGCACTGTTGCTGACAATAACATTGCACGGCTCCGGCGTATTGTGGTGTTTGCCAGGAATGGCAGCAGACAAACTTGTGGTGTTTTTATGCTCTGTGATAATAGCTATCATTGACAGATTTTAGAATGTAAACTATATTTTTGCAAATGAGAAAAGATCTGAATAACAAATAGTTAAAATGCAAGTTAAAATAAATAATTGATAGATTTGGTGAACCGTTGTGTCTGCCAAGAAACAGCACCATAGTAACATGTGGCTTTTTTGTGCTCCATGAAAAGAAATAACATTTACAGCTTTTAGAATGTAAACTATATTTTTGCAAATGATAAAAGAACTGAATCACAAATAGTTAAAATGTAAATTAAATAATTAATTAATAGTCATTTTTTGAGTGGATCAAGAACGTCACACTTAAGGGAGATGTAGATGTTATGTTTGTGAATAGGCTTTCATTTTTGTTACCCTGTCAAGACACAAAAAGCTAATGACAGAAGAGTTTCTACCAAGCATTACAAAAGACAATACTTATGTATCAGCTAGGTGGATTTGTGGTAAGAACATGCCCAATAGACATGGAATTGGTAAACTGTGGAGCACAAGACAGAAGTTTCAATTAACATTACAGGAGTTGTGCATTATATCCAAACTATCAAAGACCATGCCAGATGTGTTATGAGCAAGCTTCCTAACAATCATTGTATGACCAATGATATCTTTGTTCCCCTTTCAAATTAATCACAATGTGGATCCACTCGTCACCCAATGCCAAATGGAGTGTCATGCATCTTTAGCCCATTAGAGATTGGGATCAGAAATAAGATGGATTTTAAGAAACATTGACATGTTAGATTTGGAGCATACATTGAGGTAAGCAATGACACTGATGTGACCAACACCCTTCATGAAAGGACACAGGAGTGCATGAGACTCAACTCTACTGGAGCATGACTTGGTTATGCTTGTTTTTGTTTAAACCATAATAGTAAAACAACACATATCAAGTCGTTCCACAGGTACTAAAATGGGGCAAAAAGTCTAAACAGGCTCAAGCAGAAGATCTCACCTCAAAATTCCTCAATCAAAACAAGCAAGGTTTTGCCTAGAATGATTGTGCTCCTGATGGAGATGAAGAGCTATAGGCCATATGTGACCACTACATCCTGGGGAGAGAAATCACATTATGTAGACATGAGAAAGGGTATGTAAGGTCCATTGTATCATGCTCAAATTTTCTAACTACTGATTAAAGAAATTGAAGTGCATGGTTTCAAATTAGTCCAACATTATCCACATGTGGCTAGTAAGATTATCAAGGTAAATCAAATGACAGAAACAAGTCTTATATAAAGTGGAGTCAACATCATGAAACCTCTATGAAATGTGGACACAGGTAATTACTTCTGTACTGCTTTCAACTACATCAAACTGGGAGTTCAGCTAGTGTCAATACTTAAGCATTTTGACAAGATTTTACACTACTTTCCAGAAAAATCAGAAAAAGACTCATCAACTCCAGCTTCAAACCACTCATCTCAGCTCCAACATCCAGAAGAGACAGAGAAATTGCAAAAGTTCCTTCCAGAAGAACAATATAATGTATGTCCACCACATCATAATGCAATTGCTTTTTATTTCTGGTAAAATGAGAAAAGATATGCAGGTTGCTGTGTCATTTCTAATGCAACAGGTTAAGAAGCCAGATGAGGATGACTGGGAAAAACAAAATAATATCTTAAAGGATCTAAACATGTTAAGTTGTGTCTGAATGTCGACAATCTTAAGTAACTAGATGTTGGGCTGAGGCATCATCAATGCACATGATGAGTGTTGTGGACACACCAGTGTGATGATGAGTCTTGGAATGGGGGCAACTATCATCAAATCAGCCAGTCAAGAGCTCAATGCTAGGAGTTCAGCAGATGGGGGACTTTTAGGGCTTGATGATTCATTGCATTAGATCTTGTGGAAAAAATACAAAACACACTGAAAGCTTAGGTAGTTCTTTATACAAGGGAGAGGTAAACCTGAAATATTCTCCAAAGGACCAAATGTGAAGTGACATATTTATGAAGCATGAACAAGGGAAAGGATTCTCTACATACAGATTCCATCTAATGACCAAGAAGGTGAATTGAGAAGATGAGATTAAACATAATAAGAATGACTCAATGCTCTAAGGAAATGATGAACCAATAATGCCTGGAAATAGCCCATCCCAAGTTTGCCCCAAGCAATATTGTAGGGGTATCTTGGAAGATGTTCACAGATCACATGGGGCAAAAGAACAAGGTGATGTGGACAACACAATGGCAGGAGAATAAGAGATGAGATCATCAGACTGGACTAAGGCAAGGATATGAAGCAGATGGTTAGATACACTGAGGGAGCTTCAGAGAGGATGATACAGTTATCTCACTCTTTTATTAACATACTCATCAAACCAAATTTAGTAGTTGGAATCACATGCTAGCTTTGTTGGAGTGTGATGGAACGGTTGGGTGTATTTTGGTATTTCAGCTATGATGATGTTGTCACTCAAGCTATAGAACATCATTGTAATAATCATGCATTTGGGAAGGATGTCTAATTTGCTACAAAGGACAAGAAAGAAGAGGACAAAGATGATATCAGATATGTGTTTGCTTCTTTGTCATCAATAACTGATGGGAGTAGTAAACACTATGACCATGAAAGCAAATCATACTGGGGACATAAGGCAAATGGGTCTTTGTGGAAAAACTCACTCTTTAAAACTAATTTGCATGTGAAACAATGATTCAGGTGTAGACTTGGTCTTTGCAATATTTTAGTCTGGGTATCAATAGGAATAGTGGAGTATACAGCAATACAACTACATGTTGTTGTTATGACTTCCAATATACTGTGAAGAAATAGGAAAACAAGAACAAGAACATTCATCCATGATTTTGATCAAATAATATTGTTTTAAAATGTGTCTTGATTGACTAAGACATGAAAGATGAGGATCTTCAAAAATATCCAAAGCTGGTTAACACTCTGTTGAATTCTCGATATTATCATAAATTAACCCTTGTGAGGTAACATGACAATGGTATGGCTTTTTACACAGGAATAAAAAATGTCAGAGACGAGCCACTATCAGCTATCATCAGCCAGTTAAATGCATCTTAGGCTGTGCTTTAGTTGAGCTAAAAGTGAATAGTGTGTTAATACTCCACATACTGCATGGAAACTACCAGTCAACCATTCATCCAATTATCCTGTTGTATACCTAGTTGGTACATGTAGCAAGGGTTATTTGTTTTATGCGTGATGATGTGCATTTTAGTTAGAGTAGGTAACAGGCACCATGAACAGTGAGCACATGTCAGCGTCACTTACTTTGAGTGCAAACTGCTCTACATGACAGCACACATCTAGTTATCATGTTACAGTGTCACAAAATTGTGCACAAACCACCCATTGTTACAGAACCGTATTTGTGTATGAACTCACTTGATCATTTCAATTGTACTGATCTCTTAGCAATTGATCATTTTGACTGTACCAATCTCTCAGCGGCACTTACAAATCAACACAGACATGCATAAAATAATTGCATCTCTGTTACCAACTCAATAATGCCCTTCTTCAGATGTGATTATTCAAAATACACTGCAGCACCACTGCCCACATCCATTGCAAACAATAACACCAGAAACTGTTGCAGCCAACCTGGCTGCTGTCCTAACCAGTTTCACTGTGGTCACAAACCGCCCCACCTATGATGACATCAAGTCAATGTGTGATGCACTCCCTGCCATTCTCATTGCCATCCCCTTTGATGAAACCAACAATGCTCACAACCTCTGAGGTTTGATTGCACCCACAACCACCTACAAGGCCCAGTTCACTGTACCTTTCCCTTGTCCCACAAAACCAGCCTCCTGCCCAAACACTACCATCATTGCCAATGATGCCAAGAATGACATCGGGGCACATGCTGAAGCTCAAAATGCCACTGAAAAAGCCAACATTGCACTCTATGATGCCACCAAATGCAGATGCCAAAGATGTGTCCTCAACATAGTTGACAAGACATGGCACCATGAGCTTAAACACAAGCACTCCGGCTATGCCCTCCTCACCACCAAGGCCATCTTTGACCACATTACAATGCTATGCGATGGCCTCACCACTCCATAGCCTCAGAACTCCCACTTCAACTCTCTGGCCTATGGGACATGGCACGCAATGTAGTCGTCTACATCAACATGATGCAAGACTTCCAAAAACAAGCTAAACAAGCTGAGGTACCCATCAACAAACACTCTTCTTGCTTCACTGCCAACAAAGCCATGCTCAAGACCAACATCTTTCCATAAGAGGTCAACAACTGGACCAGTCTTCCCACAACCTAACAAACCTGGAAAAAATGAAAGGAAGTCTTCCACCCTGCCCATGACAAATGCAAAACCTGCTTAAAGGCCACAGGCCTCACTTCATTGGAAACCTTTGGCAGCACCCATGCAGCAACACACACAGACCAACCATTGACACCCACCATACTCGGCCAGCTTGATGGTTACCTTGACAACCTTGCAGCAACAGCTACCCATGAAAAATCAATCCTAAACAACTCATAACAAACAACACCAAGCTTGCAGCCACCAATGCAGAGCTCACCACCACCAGGAAAACACTTATCACTGACATCAAAATCCTCCATGACCAAATGACTTCTTGTCAAAAAATGACTTGAGGGACACTGCAGAACCAACAGCATCACAACAAACAACATCAACAACACTGGTAGCACGAAGGAATCATCCTCCTGGTGGGTCAAAGGCAACTACTCCTTGACCCATGAATATGGCATTAAACAAACCAGCCTTACTTGCCACAACAAAAGTGAACCACAAAGCCACCACCACCCAGGCAAACATCATGGGTGGCAGCACAGCAAACAAAGTATGGGATACCTGACAGGATGGGACTGCCAGTATACCTGCAAGTAAATGTAGAACTAAACCTTCTTTAGTCAATCTAAGATCTAGCTTTACTTGCCACCCTACACAGCAGTAGTCCGACCACAACTTCATCATCCAACCGGTATGCAATCCTCAGTGACACTGTCATTGTTGACTCCAGTGCCAGCTGCATCTAACTCACCCCCACAGCACCAAGCACCAATGTCGACCCCACAGCTCCTCCCATCCACGTCAACACTGCATACGGCCAAACCCACAACTCATCTGCCTCTTGCAACTTCCTACTTACCAACCTTCCCATCCATCACGGCCACATCATGCCTTCATTCTCCAATTCCCTCATTGGCATTGGAGGACTCTACAATGCCAGCTGCAAAGTTTGTTTCAAACAGCACCATGTCATCATATACAATGTAGTCACTGGCGGGCATGAAACCACAGGAGCCAAACTTTGGTGCATCTCCCTCAAGTACAAGGATGCCACTCAACTACCACCCAACACCACCACCACAACCACCCTTGATGCCTACAGTGCCTACTACTTTCCAAGTGTTGCAGCACTAGTCTTCCACCTCCATGCAGCAGCCGGCTTCTCCGTCCGCTCCATTTGGCTCACTGCAATCAGAGCCGGCAACTTCTCTTCTTAGACTGGCCTCATCTATGCCAACACAGCCAAATACTGCCCCTTGTCAGACAAAACCATCAAAGGATACCTCACCCAAACCCATCAAAGCCTAAGATCCAGCAGTGGCCAAACCACACATCGTAGCCCATCCCCCACCAGTGTCATTGAAACTCCCAATGCTCCGACCACTAACTGACCTGAGCCATGTATGTACATATGTCTTATCTAAGACAAAGGTCAAAACATTGCCCAAATGGGGCACAAGAACACCCTACAAATCGAAAGTATCCTTTAGATACCTTTTGTCCCAAGTACCAAGAACATCATGGTACTCCCAGG
>JALLPD010001412.1:0-12119 GCA_036940065.1 Cyclotella cf. meneghiniana | reverse complement strand
TAGTTAGTTAACCTCATAAAATCAATTTGGCTACAACCATAACATCCATGCAGCACTATCACCACCTGATATTTTTCTAGCTGTTTCTACATAATAGTTAGGAATGCTGTTGGTTTAGCTTCAGAATCTACTCCAACTTTTGGTCCAGGTCAGAACATGATGAAATTTTCATCTCTTCATTCATGTGCTGTTGATGAGACTTCTTGGCAGATGCCCAATTCTCCTCAATTGTTGACAAGGGGCCAATTTATGTGTGTGCGTGTTTGTGTCTATTTTGACAATAGTGCAGAGGACAAGTAGCGAAACGATGATGACAGCAGGTTGTGATCAGGAGAAGATGATTGTTGTTCAGATTGGTATGAGGGGATACTTGGTGATCTTCACCTGCAGCACATTGTAATCCGTCAAAACTAAAAGTTTCCATTCTTATCAACTGCTACAACAGAGTTGAATGATCTGCTTTGGTCTTGGTGTCTCTCTTCATGATAGAATTATGATCTTCTTCACTCCTAGTCATTTTAGCTGTGAGGTAACACTATGTTTTTTCAATTTCTCTAGAGATTGAGAAGTCATTGATGGTGCAGCATGGGTATCACATGATGTCCGTGTATTTTTTTCATAAGGTGGTGATTCAATGGTGATTTTGAAGATAATGCAATGTACCAAGCCCCATCAACCCACATACCAATCAAAAGCTCTTGAAATGAGAAACAATAGATTTTTTTGCAAATTGAGGTCCAATTTCTGTGAAAAAGTTATTGTTGATCAAAGAAAATTGTGGAGTATTGATATTTTTGTTACAAAAGCTTGTGTGACAGCACAACAATTAAATTTGTAATCCTGCAGCCATGCAAGTTGGAAATAACTTGCAGCTTGATCTTTCACAACATTGTTGGTCCCATACTTATGGCTTGTTTTATACTTCAAACATGTTTGAGATGTATGAAAAGTTGAGACGTCATGAGAAATTTATGTTTAAATGATATCACAGTCAAAGCAGGACTGAAAAGGCGAGAACACTCTGCTCAATTTTATCATTTGCATTCCTTTTTTGGCCACAAGTAACTGATTGATAAAGTTCACTCATGTCAGTAAGTCATAGTTTGTGACCAGATGTCAGATCCAGCTCAAGAGAACATGGTGTACAAGATGATATGAAGGTCCCACATACTGGTTTGAAGTTGAGGTTGATGGATCATAATGGGGATACTGCAAACTTTCAGCGCATGACAAGCCATCCATTTTTTAGAAATATGCAGTCCATCCCTTTAACACTAAGAGAATACCATTGTTGTTGCTGCTGCACACAAATGGGGCCATGGTCATCAAGTTGTCTTGTCATCTTTCCTTGTCTGCCTTGCTTTACATGCTGTTGGTAGTTGATTGTCCCATGTGTTATATTGCTTCACCGGAATGGATTTGAGCTGATTTTGATTTTCATGATGATTACAAGTTTGATATTGTATCCAAGAAAGCTAGACATCTTTTATTATTTGCCCGCATACACACATCATGTTCACTGTCTAGCAATGTCTACCATGACAACCAGTTCAACGAGGCATTCATCTCTCTCATTCAGTTTGTAACAAATCACATGAGTCAATTTAATAACGATATTATTTATTGAATTCACAATATTTTTAGAGAGCTATTAATCTGATACTATAACTAATTTCCTTTTATATTAAGTAATTTTGGTTGATGTTGTTTAGTCTGATAAGATAACCTTTGATTCAATTGCCAAACTGCAAATCCATCCTTGGCATGTGTATTTAGATTATGTGTACTTGGCAATTGTATGGAGGCATTTTTTGCATTCAAAGGAGACCATTGATTTATTTTTGGTTTACTGGGAGACCATTGAGTGAACCGTTTTGTGTGTGAATTAATGAAAACCATTATGTAATGAATTAATTCATGAAATAATGATGTTTTGGGTGGCAATGAAACATTACTCATGTGTACAGTTTGCATGCAAACTTAACAACCATTGACAACTTTTTGTGTGCAGACTTTGTTAAAATTGATGTTTTGTGCGTTTCACATTACCAAACTTCTATTCACACTATGTGGGAATGGTTCTTTTCAGTTTTGCAAGATCATTGGTACCCTTTTGTGTACTTTCTTTGGAAATTTTGTATTTGAAATTTACATGTACAAATAATGATTTTGGTTGGTTATTTTTATGGAGATGTAGCATAATAACTGGTCATTTTTGTAAAATATGACTGATTGCATTTTTTATGTTTGTGGACCATCAATCCAATTTTAATGAAGTGTAAGACTGTTGATCTAATTTTGGCATGTCTACTTATATTTCTCTGTATGTAATTGGCATGTACGCAAGGTTAATCAATGTGAAGTTCAGACAGTTGATGTTTCTTGGCCTGTATGATGCATCTCTTGTTTTCAATAAAAATTCAACTTCATCAGAAGTTTCTTTTGGTGTGCCCCCACTTGATCAATTTATGCTGGTGTGTGACTGACTCATGTTCCATGCCGTTGGCATGTGCACAACGTGGGGAAGTTGGTAAAATTTTGGAAAAACAAGAAAACATGAAAATTTGTCTTTCAATCTTTTATATACAATTCATATCAATTTACAACAAACTTGATGGAGACAGTTGATGCCTCTTTGGAATGACTGAAGAAGATGGTTTTACATGTGACTTGAATACAGATGATTTATTTTCAGTTTTACATTATGGTCATTGTTGCTTTGAGACATAAAGTGTTGACCAATGCTACATGATATTGCTTAAAGTTTGAGACCATTGTCCCAACTTCAACTCTGACATATATTTTTGCATATTATTTGTCTGAGAGCCCCTTAGTCAGAGGTTGTTAGTTAGATAGATAATAAATTATAGTCATACAGACAATCCTTGTAAGTGTTTGGTTCAATGATACAATATAAGTCATAGATATTGTGAGTGTACATATTTGTTGTATGTTGGATAAAAGGTTAAAAGTAAGCAGTCACAGGAATTTCAAGTAATCGTCCCTTTTTTTGGACTGGTGCATATTTTATTAGTATGAGAGACATCTGTTACCATACTATCTGAAGATAACTAATTAGACTTAAGTCTATACATTCTGTACTATATTTATCTGTCTGTACTTCAGTAAACAGTACATGTGTAACTTTTTTTCTCATCTTTAGTTGTGGCCAATCATTTTCCACCTCCCCTATTACTCTTTTTGATGCTGTACATCTTCAAAGCTATATTGATCGCTTATCCCTATCGATTGCAAATCATTTCATCCATTGCAATCTCTCAATCTGTTGCCATCAATCTATCCATTGCAAATGATCAATTGATTGTCAATCATTCAATCAATCACCAATTGTTCGATCCATTGCAAATCATTTGATCCATCACCAATTGTGCAATCCATCGCAATTGATCGATCGGTTGCAATCAATCAATTGGTGGCAACTGATTGATCTGTCACAATCAAAAAATCCATCACAATTGGTCAATCCATTACAATCTATCAATCCATCACAATCGAACAATCAATAGCCAATTGTACAATCCATCATCAATCATTCGATCCATCGCAATTGATCGATACGTTACAATTGATTGATTGGTTGCAATTGATTGATCCATCGCAATCAAAAGATCCATTGCAATCAAAAGATCCATTGCAAACAAAAGATTTATCACAATCAATCAATCCATCACAATCAAGCAATCCATTGCCAATCATTTGATCAGCTGCCAATTGTTTGATCCATTGTGAATTGTTCAATCCATTGCCAAATGTTGGATCCATTGCAATCATTCCATGTTTTGCAATCAATCAATTGATACAATCAAAAGATCTATTGCAATCTAAAAGATTCATCGCAATTGATCAATCTGTCACAATCAAGCAATCCATTGCCAATCATTTGATCAGTTGCCAATTGTTTGATCCATCTCAAATCATTTGATCCATCAGGAATCATTCAATCCATTGCCAATTGTTGGATCCATCACAATTGATCAACCTTTTGCAATTGATCGATCAGTGGCAATTAGAAGATCCATCACAATTGATCAATCCATCACAACTGAGCAATCCATCACAAACAAGCAATCAATTGCCAATTGTTTGATTGATTGCCAATCATTCAATCCATTGCCAATTGTTCCATCCATTGCAATTGTTTGATCCATCAAAAGATCTATTTGGTATGGCTAAAACCAGCAGACAATGAACATGTTGCATGAAATGCCATGAAGACAAAAAGAAATATTCCCCAATATTCCAATCGTAGGAACATGCTCCAGTTGCCACAGATGCTTCAAGAAAGGTATACTCTGTACCTTTGCTCACCCAATTTCAGAGGATAACCCTTTCTTAAGTCAAGAACCCCCCAAGCAACCAAGTGCTATCAGCAGACCTAATACTTCCTCATCAAGTCTGCTTCCAGCAAAAAGAAGAATTATCAAAACATCCTTTGGGAATGGTGAAGCAGATCAGAGTGGCCATGCTGCTCTTTTGTCATCGTTTAACATAATGTGTCTCAAATATGACAACATCAATGAAGATGAATTCAAAGATGGGGAAGCAGACAAGAGTGGTGGGCTACTCCTTTGCCTCCAGATTTGCATTCTCCTTGGGATAAGTTCTATACTGAAGATGAATTTGCTGAAGGGGATGCAGACAGGAGTGTCTATGGTATCCCTTTGCCTCCTGATTCTTATTCTACTTTGAAGACGAGCAATATATCTGTGCATCCAAAATTCAAATCTCATTTAAAAGTAACTCAAGCTGCAAGGATAGTAGACTCTTGTTTGAGTTTTTTCTTGGCTCCTCACATGTTGTTCCTTACAAGATAAAAAATCCTCTTGAATACACTGTTCATTCAAACCTGGTCTTCATTGTACCAAGGTTTTATGATTGTATACGTACTTTCTATGGAAGGATACTTAATTCCTTTATACCACTTTATCAACATTCATTTGTAAATTCCTCTTACTCAAAATAAAGGTGTGTCAGTAAATTCCTATTGCTTGAAATACTGATTGCACAGGTGCAGGGAAATTTTGATAGCACAACATTTCCATTATTAAAAATATGGTAAGGATGAAAAATGTGGTGTGGTAGCAAGAAATGCACAGGCAATTATATGAAGGTACACTATAATTTACCTTAACATGATATTCATCACAGGTGAACTACAAAGAGGGGGGGCACAGTACATGATGATAAAGATCTACAGATTTGTTGGGAGTGACAGTCTAGGTAAGCCTTTCTGAGAGAGAAAATTAATTGGAGAGAATACATTGAATGAAGTCCTGCAGTGGAAGGAGTTTATGGGAGGGTGGTTTTATATGATCACTAGAACAACAAGGGCATTATAGATGAAGGAGACTCTGAAAAGTTGGTACAGGGATGAAGAAAAAGAACAGATGTGGGAATTGTTATCTGTGAGTCATGTTGCTTACACAATTTTTGTTTTAGAGAATCACAGCAAAGCGTAGAAGCAAGAGTGGAGGTTCCATGAAGATCACCAGCACATATCAAATGTAGAGAAGGAGAAGGTCCATGAGTACAAGAAGTTATCATTTTCAGAAATGGTAGATAAGGGACTGATCTGAAGATGAAGCCTAAGTTCACTCATGGGCAGAAGAAGATCTTTCTGTGACAATGTGAAAGCTGAAGTGATCAATTTCTACAAGCAAATTTGTTGAAAATTGATACATCTCCTCAGCAAGGCCAGAAAAAGGGAAAAAATTCTGTTCTTTGGAGGGATGATGAGGAAAAGGATGATTGGATGGTTGGATTGGCAGAGAACAAGAGGAGTAAAGTTACTGCCTCAACTGATGACTATTTACCTACTTTGGATTCACCAAGATGTGTGATTGCGTTAGTACCTGGTGATGATGGATGTGATGAAATGATGGAACAGATTAACAATGGTAAAAGTGTTTGTTCCAACGAGTAAATATTTGTAGATTGAAATTTTATAGTAATGACTTTGTTCATTTAGGAATAATACATAATCACAATGTTAGAAAATTGCATATAATCTGTGATGAAAATGAATTGTCACTTGAGGAACATAATTCTTTGCTTGTGATTAATGTAATTCTTCTCTCTTGAGGAACATACTTTGTCACTCTTGATGAACGTATGTAGTCACTCTTGATACAAGAAATTTCTCACTATTGATGAAGATGTTTTGTAACCATTGATGAACATGATTCATTGCTCTCAATGAACAAGATTCATCACTCTCAATGAACATGGGTGGTCACTCGTATTTCAAGCAAATATTGTAGAATAAAAATGATAAATCTCAATTTGAACATCATGCTAGTAATACTGTAATTTAAAACAAGTGAGAACATAAGCTTTTCAAAGGAATTTACAGACATGTACTGTCGGCAAATCACTGATGTATTTCATGTGTGAAACTTATGTCCTTTAAGTAAGTACATACACTGCTGTGACTTTCCCTGATACTTTTCTAACACTTTTGTGGAGACTATACTTACAGCAAAGTAGATATTATTACTCATATCCAGACAGAGTTTTGCGCTCTCGGACACCATGCAACTCTCCATGTTCCAGAGGCATTCATGAGCAGGTCATGATGGGAAACGACAAAGTTTGAGGCTTGTAATGCATTTTTAACCGCCTCTGGAATCTACTAGACCTAAGATTAATAACAGAGGGCATGTTAAATCAAAGACACAACAATCAGCCTTTAAAACCAATGATTAATGATTAGTTTCTGTATTAATCATCTTAAAAATCATACATATTAATAAATATTGTACCTTATTTCTAGTTATTTGAAGGTTTAAACTGGAGGATGCACTTAGACAGATAATATTCTGTTTGCCTCACAAAAGAAGGCTGTTGAAAAACAATTAAAGGAACTGAAAAAAAGGAAGGAGTCTGCTGGAAAGATGCCTAGTGATGAAAGAAAATTGAGATTGATGCAAACAAAAGCATTTTAAACTTAAAGCATCATGAAGCATCAGCAGACCAGAAAGAGACAGGTAAATATGGCATTACAAAAATGTCGCAGGAGGAAAGAGAAGAGTTGAGAAAGAAGATGGAAGCAATGGATAATCTGGAGAAGGAGATGTACTCACCATTAATTTCTGTGATGCCTGATTTTGCAAGCAAAAGTTACAGTCTAGCCTGACAAGCAGCCCACCCAGAACAACACAGAAATGAACAGAAACAAAGGCATCTGTGAGTCATTGATCTAGAGGATCAAATCAAGGAAATAATAATTTAAAAACCAACTTACATGCATGAAATTTGCCTCTGCCCCACTGCCAGTCATGACAGTTGCCATATGACAAAATTCAAATGTTGGAAATGGTAAGATTTTACATATACAATGCAAATTTGACCAAACCAAGTGATAGGAAGGTGGCAGGGGGTTTCCTATTGAGGACATTTATGGCAGGCCTGGTGTTGCAATATTATTTTTCATGGAAGAGGCAATCGGGTTTTGGTGGCAGAAATTGTTATCGTGCAGAAGTATTATGTCTAATTTTTTTGTTACATAGAACATGATATATTCTTGTTATGAGATATTTTTTAGACTAGTGCTAATGCTCAGCCCCATTTTTTCATAAAACCACTGATGAGCCATCTTAACGTGAAATGATTGTACGACATCATTTGGTTCAATGAACTCCCATTGTAACTAATATTAATGAAAAGGATAAGACCTGATATCAAGAATTATATGTACTTTAACTTGTTCAACAAGACTCACCACATCCCCTTTCATAAAGACCAACCATTGTTACTAGATACCATTTTTGGTGCTTATCTCTCAAAAAGGGGGGACTGAATTCTTGATGGCTTCGCACACAACCGGCATACAGATGTATGCTTTTGTTCAAAAATTTCAGCCATCATCACAAAACTTTTTCATGTGAAAAGCATAGGCAGTGCATTACAGTCATTGACTTGTTGCAAAACAAATTGTATGGTGCATATCAGCAGAAAGCTCTTGACAAGTTTGCGACTAATGTGACATTGATAGATGAGAAGTCTCAAAAGTGTCACTGGTGAACTGTAGTCTAATGTGTACAAAACATAATTTTTGGTGCTAATCCTCTGCTGATGCTCATCTATTTCAAACTATGGTAAGATACATATGACCAATCTCAATGATATTTTTAAGTTATTCCTTTTAGCTGTTACTAAATGGTTTCACAGTTCAGCATCATGTCATTCTGGAGGATGAAATGACCATGATTGCTTCAATACAAGAAATAATTGTTTATAACAGACCACTTATGTCTGTCCCAAAAATGAGACGAAATCATCTTGTTGTCAATTTCACAAAAATGAGACTTTTTTATTAATTCCTATGAGATTGAGCGAACTATAGTTGATGTAAAAAATAGAGAGAATGCTAAGCTTATTTAAACAAAATATTTTACATTAAAGATACTGGTCAAACACAGCAGTACAAAATAGTTTTATTTCTCGAATAAGCTTACCTCTCAAAAATAGCACTATACATAGAACTATTCCCCCAGGGGATAGCAGTATTCTCAAGAGATAGTGTTGTTCCTGAGTGATAGCGCTGTTCCTGAGAGATAGCGATATTCCCGAGATATACGTAGCCGTCTAATATTCCCACATCGATATGCTTTATAAATTAAAAAAGCACTATTTCCGAGTGATAGCACTATTCCCAAGGGATAGCACTATTCACGAGTGATAGCACTATTCCCGAGGTTCTGAAATAGTCTTATTTGAAAGTAATCTTATAAATAGTCTTATTTTATTAAAATTGTATGTGTATCGAAATGATTCTTATTGCATTCAATTATTAGCTTCTGCTAACAAAATCACAAACAATTATTATAAAAGACCATTTCCCTCAACCTCTATGTAATCTTATGTGAGATTATGCTAATGTTTAACAATTCGATTTAAAATGATTCCAATCTCAGGCTATGTGTGTCTCATTGGCAATAACTGACACCATGGAAAATCACTCAACTTAATGTTGTCCAATCAACCCCAAGCCATAACATCTTTCATGATCAACCCATCCGCAGATTCACACAAAAAAATGAAAATCCTGTATATCTATTTCAGAGATGTCCTTTTGCATATGACTTTATCTTTGCCCATTTCAAAACCAACTTTCATGGATCAACAATGCTGTTTGCAAGGCCATTCAGTTAAATTTCAACATGGCTAATTTTGACAAAAAAGACTTCATGAAATCCACTACAAACCATGCAGCAAAAGTCTTGACTAAGACAAATTCGTTACAATCACTTTCAACCAACCTATCCTTAAGAATTCTTGTGATAATATTGATATGTATTCTTATTAATGATCATTCATCAAATTCATCCAAAATAAGCAAACTCCAATGGACACCAAAAGAAACTGAACAGCTGATTGGTGTTGAATGAAAGGGAATGAGGCCTCATTGTGATTGAATGAATGCAAACAAGGTTTCATTGGGATATATTTGCCTAGAAGTGAATTGAGTAAGAGTCTAAAGACCTTTATTGGGATTGATGATTGATTAAGATTGATAGACATGCTAGGATTTGAAGAGACTGGAGCAGAGCTGATTGGAATCTATTAGAACAGATCAAATTTGATTGCAAAGTAATGTGATGAAGTGAAGGAAGGGCCTGATCACATTTCATAACATCATTTGAGCAACATTGTCAGGGCCTTATTGTCCTCAATTGTGTTTGAGTGAGAGCGAACAAGGACTGGTTTGTTGTGAACTGTAAGTGAAAATTCAGTAGAGATGAACAAGAGCTGATTGGCCTGGAATGAAAGTGAACAGTATTTTGGACAAAGATTGAATGGATTCAGTTTCAGCCATTATCTATTGAAGTTTACAAAGGAATTGATTTTTGACATGAAAGGTTACCGGCTTTATTGATTAGGGTAGGGAGTATCACAATCCTTGGGGTTACATTTTAGTAGATACTTTGTTCCTTGTTTAAACCCCCATGATATTTATCTTTTTATGCATGCACCAAAACATCACTGAACTGTGATGAGACATTGTCCTACTTCCTTAGAATGAGCTCTCAATGTCACTTTGGCTCAATATTTAACATGGTCGGATCACAATTGATTGTTTCCTGTCACAGATGTGAGATGGTACAGATTGATGGAAAGATTTTTCCGGTGAGTTGCCTTGCAACATCAAACTTTTCAATAGACTTGTCACAAAATAAATAATGTATCATTCAGGATTTTTTCTGTTGCTTCAACCCTTGGAGTGAATGATTTAGATGGGAAGCAAAACTCTTTGACCGGCCTCAAACCATTAGAAAATGAAAACATTTATTGATTCGGCAAATTTTTAGGTAACTATTCATCCAAACTTCACCATCTTCCAGACTAGCAATACAATACAAAGATACAAAGCTAGGACCCTGTTAGGAGACTTGATGGACATGCTGAACACCTTCATCCAACAGTGAAGAAGAAGCAACAATGCAACAATTTTTAGATGAGGCAACTTTACACATCACCAATCATCAACCAAGCCAACATCCATCATTCAATAGCCAAAAATCTCTTTCCTGCTGACTCCAGGCTTGTATTCGTCATCATGCAGATACACTTTACAAGTCTTGAGACAACCTGATCTCTCCTCTGTATTACCCTTACATTGACCATTTTTTGTCCGCCTCTCGCAATCCTTAAAATCATCTTCGACATTTATCTCCTTCCTTCCCAAATCATTCACCAAACTACGTTTTCCATCTTTACTCCAATGTCTACCCCTCTGAGCCCAAATCCAATCCTCATCTCCAGTAGGTGGGAAGATACTTGTAGTATCTCCTGCGGCAACTTTTAGATTATCCTCCGTTAAATCTGCCAAGTAAATGGAGGCTGTAATCCTAACTCCACGACTTTCACGATGGTCACATTCTCTCGTGCCATGTCTTGTTCCATCGCCGACCAGAACTCCTGCATTGGATTCGTAGTATACTTCACCCTTGCGATCCGACTCGATCACCAACTCCGGTCCCGCCTCTGCGGGGGACTGAATCCCAATAAGAAAATTGAACGCACGCCCATCCACTTCTTCCCAATCTGTATGAATAAACCCTCGTTCACAATTGGTCACGGCGACAAATCCCATACTATCTACATGCAATGAGTCTAAATTAAACTGCTCACCAATGGCATGTAACACTTCATCAAAGCCTCCCTTGGCCAAGGCTCGTAGCGAATCCTCATGAGCCAATTCATCAGCGACATTAAACCAATGCATATCGCTCTTCCACTTCTTGGCAGGCCGTTCAACATTCCAAGTAAAGTTCCTCTTGACGGGCCCCTCCTCGTAGGGACTCTGAAACGTAAACCACTTGTCTCCATCGGGAGGAAGCGGATCATCGTACAACATATTCTTCATAATATCCAATAATCCCATGCGATCGACGTAATCGATGAGAGTGGGGAGCAGTTTCTCCGGCAGGCCCACTCGTGCAGCATAGGGTTGGACAATGGAGTGATCGTCGTCCCAGCGAAGAAGTTCGGCTTGTCCCGGTTTGAGAGGAGGGGTGAGGAAATGTCCGAATTCGGAGGAGAGTTTTGGATCTTTGCATTGTTTTGTTTCGGCGTTGCATTGCTGGCGATCTTGCATTTCTTGTTGGATCGTTTTCTTGGCATCGAGTAGACGATCGATTCGTTTCTTCTCGTTTCTCAAGGCCCTCGTGGCGAAATCGAGGTAAGTGTCGTCAATTTCGAGTGTTTCGTCCGGGTGGAAGCCGGCGGAGAGGAGGGCTCGTTTGAGGAGCGAGGAGGATTCGACGGAGTAGTGATTGAGTGCTTCTTGGAGTTTGAAGGAGCTGGGAAGGGTATGCTCTTTGGCCGAGGCGAGCACGGGAAAGACGGTGACGAGGACGACGGGCGAGAAGGGCCGCATAGCTAGCTTTGTGAATGAAAGTGCCCCAGTGTTTGCGACAGAGAATTAAGTGATTGGTGTTTGTGTTTGATTTTTTTTATGAATGAATTGCTTACAAAAGAATGTCCATGTTCAAGCTGTCACGATGGCCTCACGATGGCTAACACACAAGTATCGCAGATTATATCGCCATCCAAAGCAAATCTGGGATTTTTTTTGTCAAGATCGCATTATTTTT
>JALLPD010001411.1:0-12127 GCA_036940065.1 Cyclotella cf. meneghiniana | reverse complement strand
CTGCCCTGCCTGCTGCCTCTGTGGCTCCTGACTTGCCACCATCACTGCCACCGTTGCTGCCATCGCTGCTGTTAATTCCCTCACTCCATCGATGCCTTTGCTGTGTCAATGCCTATGCTGCATCAATGCTTTTGCTGCATTGACGCTTTTGCTGCCGTTGTTGCTGTTGCGTTGCTGCCCCCCCCCCTGCCATCTCTCTCATCCCTGCTGTTGCTGTCTTTGATGTTGTCAATGTTGTTGCCCATTCCTATCGCCTGTCGTTGTTGCCCGTCGCTGTATTTTACCTCTGTCGCGAATTGTGTTGCTGCCGGCACCGCCAAGGAAGCCACCATTGCTGTCTTTGTTTCCACCCCCGTTGCTGCTGCTGCTGTTTTGCTTCACCATTAGCCATTGCTGCTTTCATCATGTATATCTGCTGCCATTTCTTTTGCTGCTGATGTTGCAATCTCAAACATCTTTGCTTTTGCCTGTTGTCATTAGTTAAGTAATTAATCAAGCAAATAATTAATTAATTAATTTAGCTACTAGACTTGTCCTCTAGACAAAATTGTCTTAGTAAAAACAAAATGTCTCACTAGTTGTTTTCATTTTTTGCTAGACCTTTGAAGAGAATTTTTTCCCTTGTATTAACAAGTAGTATTTTCTACACTAAGTAGGTAAATGATAATTTGGCACATATTTTGAGAACTTTCTCTCTTTGTACCAGATTGTATGTACACAGTTTTAAGCTAAATCGTAAGCTTCACATATGTAGGAATTACTACATCCACTTGTGCACAAAAAAGTGCACAAATGTTGTAGATTATGACATAATTTGATTGGTTTGTATAAAAGATGACCAGTTCTGGTATTTTTGTCAATGTGAAAAATATAGCATTTTTTACGATATGGGCATCTCTTTTAATACCTAGGAAAATGGATATGGTAACAGGAATATGTGACATCACTATTCCTGTTATTTTTATTTCTTTTAGCAAACTTTCTGTGATGTCATGAGCAAGAGTCGTACGACACTTATTTTTGAGCATCTCTTAACCCTCTTACAAACTTTTGGGCAATAGTGGGTTAATATGAGGACAATTAGCGGACTACCCTGAACTAGCTGACAGTTGTCCAGAAGTCACGTTTTTCACATTTTCCCCAAAATTGCTCTATACTGACATATGTCTTCTTGACAATGTTATCTTGCAGGAAATTGTCTTCTAGATAAGGACCTCTCTTGTGAATTTTTCCCACATGAAAACTTTGGCAATCCCACCCCGAGTCACTTGTATTATTCACCACATTCTTCTCACCATCTCACTGCCCAGGCCGCGGCAATCATGGCCATCTGCTGTGATTGTCATTGCAATCCATGTTTAGTTTTACTTCACCAAGATGCTCTCACTGGTCAACTGTCTGTTCTAGATCGTTAAATGAGCAGTAGTCACAAACATAATGTTTTGTACCGATGCTTTGTGAGAACCAAATACGGTGTGTTGGGGAGGCACAATCGAGTTTGCATCCCATTGTGTGTTGTCAAGTTCATTCGCTCCATCTGTCCCAGCGATGACAGGAGATACACTGGTCACCAAACTGTTGAGAGAGGGAATGATGTTGATGATGATGAAGCAGTCGAGGATGACACAGCGAACACTTCATACAAAGAGATCAAGGAAGAACCTTCTCCCAAGCATGTCCGTTTCGATGATGGTGAAAAAATCCACCTAAGCTTGTATTTCAGGGATAGTCAGTTTAGTGCTGAGTATGTCCATCAATTTATCCTTCAATCGCCCATAGATTATTGCAGATTACATACCAACAAGAATTGTTCACCACCGCCACCTTCCTTTGTGAAGATGAATGTACCTACAAGAGTTTGTCGATGTTTTGCTTCAGTTAAGTGATGGAATGTACCAAGTTCAGCAGTAATGTAATCACGTACAACAAATAAGACAAAATAATAATCAACAAATCTAATCTAACTGTCAAACATGAATCTGAACAACATACAATTTACTTTATAACAAAAACCAACATCATCATTCGTCCTCACTATTGTTGCATGGGTAGTAGTGGGACAAGCGACACATCTTGTTTGCAAGCGATTCCTAACCCGGGGCAGCGATGTGACATTTACAACACCTTTTGTTCCATCCGGATACACCCTATTGAAAGTAAATCTTGCCATCTTCAGCAGGTTGATATGGTGCTGGTCCATCTTCACAATAGCATGACAAATGGTGCTTTTCTCCAATGTGATTGGAAGAACAGAAGTATCCCACACGAGTCCACATTCTTGACGCCCACGCCATGGAACGGACGACACGACTCCATTCATGTACAAGTCTAAGGAAATTTCAGGATGATTTCATGGTGATGAGAGAAAAAGTGACTTTCTCATATTCCTTCACCTTTATACTTGATCTTGTGTGAGAAATATTGCTCCCACCTTATATCATCAGCGCCTTGAGTAGGAGAAGCATTGACGATGGTTGCTTGGTTCGTTGGCGATGATGCGTTCCTTGCTGGAGAAAAATCCTGTTGACGGCGGGAAAGATACGGATCGATGTCCGGTCCTGGGCTATTCTCTGGTGGTGGGAGCGGTAGTGGGGAAGGGACAGAGACAAATTCTTGTGTCAACAGTGCGATGGGTTGGCTTCCATCAATGTCGGAGATGGCAGCGTCATCTGGGCGGCAGGATGGCATGGTGGCCAGCAACAAGTGACCATGATCTGACCAACCTTCTCAAAAAATATGGGGTGATGTGAGGGTCTACTAGGGCCATTTTTTTGCGAGGAATCGTTCTAGACCATCAGATGGAAGATTGGAGGAGATTTAGGGGATGAATTCGAGCGATTTAGTTAACATGCGGACGATTGTCGGCATGTTTATAATCATACAGACAAATGTCCACTTGATAGCTAAGAGGGTTAAAATACAGATACAAGAGAAGAATTTTGCAACGTAAAGGGAACCTTAGAATATTTCAGATCGTTGAAATATTTTGCTCTACATGTTGCCTAATTAGGCAATTTAGCCTGTCGGATAACCATTTTGTCTTGACATGGAAAGATTAGGTGCTTGGGTGGTAGAATTTTTATGGGTTATGCTTAAACTCAGTCTAAATACAAAAGTGTGACCAACATTTCTAACTTGTATGCTTCTTCAGCGGCTTCCAACACAGTTCTACTCTCATGAAATGCAAAGCTAATCAAATGATCAGTCTGGCTCAACAAGTGCGAATTGCAAATCCTACTCGCCACATCCAATGGCATATGATCATTTTGAGGCATAGTTATGACATTCGTAACATCCTGTAGCAGCTCTTGTGATTCGGGGGTTTGTTTGGACATACTTTGAGGGAGAACCACAGTGAGAAGATTGGGCTGGAAGGCACGGAGTGCTCCTCTAATGGCTGCAGCATTTGTGCCCTGCGCTCCGGATGTGTAGAGATGATTCCCAGAGAGGACTAGCGCATAAGCCCTGAATGATGTCAAACAAATGGGGTAAGATTGATGCTGAATGTAATTGGGGCTCACACAACAAAGCATGACAAGTAACACAAGCCATTATTTATCGAGATTTTTCAACACTCACAACATCTCAACGATTTGCTGGTGTAAAAATGAACAATGTCGCGTCCCCAAGATGCAATATTTCTTGGGCCCTTGAGATTGAATTGCCTGCAATTCTGTCATGACTTGTGTTATATTCATAGTTGACGTCGTTTCTGGATCTACCTCGATTGTTTGAGGTGCACCCACATTTGCCGTCTGACGTTGGAGTCCCAGTTTGTCTCTAACGGGATCATACCCGCCCACGTTGTCTCTGGCGATCAAAAACGGCAGTGGGTCGGCTGGATCTGCATGAGAGCGACGATCTCCAGAGTTTCCCTTTTCGGCAGAACTGTATCTTTCGTCGAACGGGGTAGCCTGCAAAGATATCGTCCGCGCAAAATGTAGATGCTGGTACATGCGTCGAACAGCATTCGCATTCACCCCACTCCCCATTCCGTGCTGCGGCTTGGCCAAGCTCACTCCAGCCCAATGGTTTTGAATGCTGAATGCGAAGCAACATTGGATCGTCCCTAATATGACGAAATAAGACGAAAAGATCATTTTGTTTTTGATTCCCCGCCAGCAAATAGGCCCCCTTGCACAAGCCCTTTCCCTGCACAGATTAGAGGATAAGGGAGATAAACTAGGTGAGATATAAAAACAATGGAGATCAAGTGTGGCAGATGTGGAGGGATTGGCCTGCTGTTCGGAAGAATTGAATGGGGCCAAGCACCAGTCGCATCAAAGGGTCAACTGCCAGAATCTGCCAGAAGCACGCAGTGGGCGTAACAAATAATATCGGGGGGCTTCCCACATTTTTCAACTTGTCAGACAGAATGATCGGGGTTGGGACACAACCTTTTGACAACACAACATCTGGAGCCATCATAATATAAATGTATATTAAAATGTATTTTTCCTATTTTATTCTAGTAGTGTATGGTACTTCGGCTGGCCCCATGCCCCATCCCCATTCAAATTTTATTTCCAAGATCAATGACAATGCGGACAATCTCAGCCACAAGTTCAACAACAACTCTAGCAGGAATTTGGACACCAATGAATCATCAGAATCTCCTGACAACAAACATGTTTTTCCTCATCTGGAAGAAGTCAACCTTGCATTTACCATTGTTCCAAGGGCGGTCACGCCACGTCGGTCGTGTCAACAGAGAGGTGGACAGCGTGAGGGTGGTTGTCAATCATCTAGGTTGCATCATGTATGGCACCATAGCGTAAAATTAGCATGATGTATTGCAAGGGCAGTGCTTTTTCATGATTTTGTACAGTAAAATAGTGATGATGTCATTTAGGATTTAGGATAGGACACTTCAGTTCAGTGGGAGGGGGTGCCAGCCCCCTCCCACGGGACTCGATTTAGGACGCTGTTTAGGACAAGCTAGATCAAGTTTAGGTTATCATTAGAAGAAGGGAAAGTAAAAATAAAGAAATTGAAAATAGAACATTAGGGATCTACAAATATTAGGATGGCACCACTAATACATACAATACCGGCACTGCAGTTACCCTGAAAACCGGAATCTAAGAAACATGCTGAGATAGCAACACTTAAAAAATCTCACAAAATTGAACCTTTTCAGAGCATAATGCTTTTGTCATAAACTCACTTTTATCTGTTCTCATGTCAAGTAAATTCTCCATTGCATCACCAATCTGCCCAAATGCTGGGCTCACCATGATTCCTCTTGGTTCAAAGTTACAGCTTGTCATTGATAATCTCACCACACATCATGTTAGTAATTTTTTGATTGGCTTACATCTTGTAATGTACATCATGGTACATTTTTTCCAAGCCACAGGGACAAGAATGATGTTTCCTTCACTGCCTCCTCCGGAAAATGATTGTTCCTATCATTGGCCTTGTTGCCACAAACAATGGACATACCTGCTAGGAGCACCGCTTCAGTTGTTGCAATGTCTTGTTGCTAGGAAGACCACCACATGGATGTGGAGTGTTGTTGTGACTTTGAATGACCATTCAAACAAACTCGCGGCATGTGTTGTTTGTTGCAATGGTAGTGATGGATGTCAGGTCAGTTTTTCCCCAAAGGAACACACAGTTGGAACAAGGGGTAAATTTTTAGATGGGGCAATGGTTTGTGTGATTGAGGTGAATACTCCACAGCACCCCAATAGTCACTGCTGCACTCTTTATCACTGCAATGGTGAGTATGCGCTTTCTTGATTGTTGATGAAGATGACAGTTAATTAATTGATTGCAGCCAATACACTTACTTTGGGGTTAAAATCTTAACTCTTTGACTGACAAAATGAAATGAAAACACCAACTAATGTGAACTAATTTCTTATACAAACCATTCAAATTCTTTTTCTTCCATGTATTCTTGTATTTTTCAGTCTTGAGAAGCCAGTATGCTTCAATAACCCATGATGCAATCAATTCTTTCGGTGTTGTCTTGATGTCTATGACATTTTCCAGTCCTTCAGAGTCCAACAAGTCCTCCCATTGCTCGGACATAACCCTTTTTATGGGTCTATTAACACAACATCAATCAGCTGTCACAAGTACATACAACCACTTGAGATGTTTTGAACTTTGATACCAATTGTGTATTTTTCAACAATAGAACCCATCATGTGGACATAAAAGGAGTCCAAATCAGTAGGGGTATAACATCAGGAGGAAGAGTGCCTTTCCATGACGAAAGAACTTTTCAATCCATACCATCATCATGGATTCATCAATCCAGGCCTTTTTCTGCATCACATAAACACACACGGGAGGAAGTGTCAGGATTTCATTTTTTGCAATACAACCATTTTGCTCACCTTTGAAAACAAGAAGGGGAACTAATATATGACCGCTCATTGTGACAGTTGCAGCTAGTGTTTTGTGCTTGGTATAAGAGTTTGATGCATAGACATGAATGGTCTTCTGACTTTTTTGACCACATGCAATTGTTGCGGTAAGAGAATGGAAATGGTGTTTGATCCCTGTTTATGACATGGTCAGGATTCATGTTGGCAACTTTATACATCATATACTCCATGAACTCGAGAGACACAGCTTCAGTCTCCACATGACTCTTTTCTGCTATGTGCAACACAACGAGCAATACCCACTCGCTAAAGAAAATGCTGAATAGTGGAAGATTTTGCCTCTCAAAATTTTGCATGGAAGTTAGGTGACAAACCTTGGCTATCTTCTTGACAAACTGAGTTGTGACTCAAAGGCCTTGCTTGTAGTGTACAACTATCGACCCAACAACGGCTTCTTGATTGGTGCAAGGATTCTTGTTATGCCGGCATTTAGACTATGTGCACTTCCACATTACATTTTGGGTGAAGACATGAATAATGTAGCTGGAAGTTGTGTTGAAGATAGATGGACTTGATCTCCGGCATCATTATCTTGGGCAACAGTTGCCTCATCGATAGGCATATTCATGACAGCAATGGTGCTGTCTCTGGCTACAGGTGTTTCTCGGACTGTCATCATCTCAATCATTAAAGGTACAGTCTCACTGAAACTATCCTTTTCTCCATCCAGAGCCTTTACCCGCTTAGTATAATAACTGCAAGGGAGGTTCATTGTAGGACAAGTATATGATTAAGTACTTCCATTGGCAATGAGGACATCAACAGAATGAACAATCATTTGTTTGTATTTGACAGTATATGATTTGTGAGCGTACTTGTGAAGAGGAATAATGGAATGGCTTGTCAACATAATTGTTATGATATAACATTGAATTATGATATCTATGGCAACCATTGGCATTAACAATTAAAGCTTGGTCTTGCACATGGTTTCAGTCTAAACTTTCAATCTTTGCTTTGGCAACATCATTACAATTGGTAGATTTGCAGCATGTCATTCAAAGACATGTTAATGTGTGTCAATGATGACTACAAAACAAAGAAGAAAAAGGAAAGCAATGCTTCTCTATTCCTCCTGCAATGCTTGTTCATTCCATCGACATCATGAATGGAATAAATGAAAGGAGTTAATACAGAGAAATACGAGTGAAAAGGGTTAATTTAATAATGATGAAGTGAGAGGGAAAGGGGACCTGTGGCCATGGATGGTGCAACATAAAAGTGGGCAGTGAGTGGGCAGAATGAAAAAATGCTACAAAGAATTCAAATTGGTGGGGACAACATTGGGCATAAATGAAAAGATAGCAGTACAGTACTGTCTATGCTTAATATTTTTATTTTTATTCTGTAGTCACATGCATCAGTTCTACTGAAAGTCAATGAGAGAACTAATTGTGGAATTATGGGGCAGTTTGTGTGTCTATCTCACCAGTTTTTACAGTAGATTAGTTGTGGCAATAGATATATGAGGTGATGCTTCCATGAAGAATAGGACAGCACTAGCACTGATGTTCATTCTATGTTGGGCAAAACCAAAACAATGGCTGTAATGCATGGGGTTATTAGAGTAGTTAAAAATGGTTCTAGCAAAGAATACCTTCACCAAATCCTACTGGTACTATTTTATATAAAAACAAAATATACACCCCACCAACATAGAACCAACAAACCTCAGTAAATGCCTAGAGCAGGTTGCAGAATCAGCAGTAATGGGAGCCCTGCAAACAACTCCAGCCACACATATGGGGAGAGGGGTATGGATGATGAAGACAGGAGTCTCCCTATGGCTGTGGAAATGGCTCACAGGGTCAGAATAAGACAAGACAATGAGGAAGTAGGAACCCCTCACAACACCAGAAACGGCAAGTATGCTTAGGGAACTGGAGCCAGGAACAATCATTGCAGCAGGAAGAGTAACATCCCCACAGATAGGTTGATCTTTCATAAAAGGGAGTAGACACTCCAGGAGGTGTTAGTGAAAGGAAATGGGGGAGGTGACAATATATTTGCACCACAGATGACACAGGAAAGTAAGTTTTGGGGTTTGGATGCATTCCTGAAAAACAACCATACATCAAATTCTTTCACTTGTTAGGAGTATTCTACAATAAGATAGTGGAATGCCATGGCAAAGTAAAATAATTGGATTTGTTTGGACTTGATCAAGGGAAGAGCACCGCAGACTGTTACACTGCCTCTGACCAATGCAAGAACATGGACAGATAATCCTGAGTCCAAAATGGTTGTCAATGCTGAAAATTATTACTCTGATCCATCAAGAACAGCTTCCCATGTATGGGCCACACGTATTGTGGAATGATAAAAACCTACAGTTTGTTATTGGTAGGATGATTGGTGGAGAGTCCAAGTACGGCTTAAGAATTATAGAAACATGGAGGATATGATATTGTTATGGTTGCCCTGTGGAGGAAACAGTCATGAATCTCTAAAGGGCATGGGCACTGGCAAATTGCAAATATTTCAAAAATAAGGGAAAATTTGCTTTCTTTGAATTTTGAACCCACAGTCATGGATGATGAGCATTTTTAGGGGCAATGAATTGTACTAGGAAGATATGTTTGGGCGTGCAGGACCGCAAACCAAGAATCCATGGGGGAGTGACTTTGGTAACCCTTTGGAAGCAAGGATGAATACAACACTTGTGGGACAGTTGGCAACTGCAACCCTACAATTGAACAAGTCTACGGCAACTTCATTGGTGGTAACAGCAACACCCAAGTCTATGGGAAGTGCAAACATGGATAGCAACAAGGACAAGCCATGTTTTGACTAGCACAATATGACCAAGTTGAAGGCGTGGTGCAATGTGGTAACAGATGACAAAGTATCTGACTTGTAGACCAAGGTACGGTACTCAAAGAAGGCAGAACAATGGCAAAAATGCCTCTATGATGGAATGCAGAGGAGGGCTTGAAGCTTGGTATTGATTGCAATAATCAACATAGTTTCCAGATGATTATGTGGATTAATTGGGAAAAACTGAAATTTAACCTCACAGGAGTCATGGAAGAATATGAAAGAACAGAAATAGGTCTCAATATCTTTGTGTGCAAACCCTTCCCATCAGGCTAGGTTGTAAATTCTGCATTTGGTCACTCTTTCCAAAACACAGTAACCAGTGATTTTTGGAATGACTGCAGTTATTTTGTTCATCCCAGTAAATATTACTGTTTAAGAGTCTCATTTTGTGACATTATAACCCTAACCTTAATGATAAGCCTAACCTGTAATAGTTGTGATCATCACAGTTATCTTTATGCTAAAGTAATTAGGTTATGGCTGAAATGACTGTCAAAAGTCTGCTGGAATATACAACCTAGTCGGCAAGTGGATGTTGTAGAATGGAGGAATTGAAGCCAGCAAAAAAGGAAAATGTCGAAACCACACTTTACAAGATCACCTGACATTGAAATACAAGAAGGGAGATTCCCCCATGCAGACATCTATGATTCCTTAAAAAAGTCCAATCTGTGTATTGCACCAAGGTAGTCACATTAGTGGGAGAGCAAAAAGTTCACTAAAAATGCCTTCCAAATCTTAATGGTTCTCAAGACACCATACACGGCAAACCATCATATGAAGAGGGAAAGATTCCAAAGCAGTGTTGTTGTGAGGTTCAATGGTCCATCCATATTGATAACTGTATTGTATTTCATTCAAGACTTCAGGTTGACAATGTCTTATGAGGAACACCCCTTATATTTCCAGCATTCATTTTTGGAGATTTGATAAACCAGGTGATGCTTACATTGTGACCCCCTTGTCCAAATTTTCCATGAGTATGAGTGGAAACTCTGACAGGTGGCCTATCGGCCTTGGGAGCTTACATTTGTGGAATCCAAGGATGGGGTGTACCAGCAGTGGGGGTATGAGAAATAGCAATACCAGATCATCCCAGAGACAACAAGGGACCCCAACAGTGGGAATGTGGAAGCAACACAACCAACATGTTGATCAGATGATTAAGACAATGATGTGGCCATACTACAAGTCTTTTCAGTTGAAGATTTATGGTGTTGAAGCTAACATAGGTGGCTCGAAGCTTTTTCACAACCTTTGTTTTTGGAATAATATTGACCACAAGGCAAACAAAATGTACGTGCTACATGCATGTACTCAGTTGATGCCAACAAAAAGAGAGTGTGTTCAAGTATGGGCATGTCCCACTTAATGACATATCAGATGGATTTGCGGCAGTAATACACAAGGGATTACATCCAGGGGTAGAATTACTGGTAACAATGTCATTGGATAGAGACAGGGAGTCAGGATCTCTCAATACCAACCAGTAGGGACCACTGTCAAATCAGTGAGTTGGATATGGAGGAATGGAGAAAGGTGGAGGTGGAAGTATGTATGACCCAATGGACAAAAGAGGACCAGATACAACAAGAAGCAGTGACAATGAAGGGAAGGGAGACTCTTCCTGATGTGATGGGGAAGGAACTGCCGAGAGGTGCAAATTGGAAGGAGGGCAATCAGACAGATTTGCACTAGCATGAGACATTATGGCAAGGCGCCAACAGGAATTGTATTCAGTGTTTGACACAAAAGACTTGCTCATGCATAATTGCATATTATTCAAGTGACCCTCTACTGATGAATTGGGTATGGAGATGAACTGTCACCATGTGGCACACCAATGGTAGACATTATGGAATTATTGGTCCCACAGCAGATGAATTCGATTCTGTGGACAAGAAAGTACTTTGAAACCATTACTGGGTTGTGGGTATGGTGATTATCATATAACAGCCAAAAAAATTCATTTAGCCAAGCTGCATGCTAATAGTAACAAGGACTTGGGTCACATGATATGGAGAGGGATGTCAATATAATAGAACCCCCCCATGAAAATGGAACTGGAAAAATTGAACAAACTGGAAAATTGGTTACAGGAGCCATGGACAAAATGATCTGGCGGAATCTCTCCCCTGGCAACCCTCCTGAATGACAGTGACTGTGCTTTCTACGGCCCACTTTTGTGGATACAAAGAAACCTGTCACCAACCTCAATAAAAATATCAATTCTTCAACAGAAAATGGCAATGAGAACTCCACAAAAATCAGTCAAAACATACCTATTGGAATAAATATACTGAAACAACAACTCTCCTGGCTGAGCTCTAGCCAACTGGAGTGTATACTGGCCAAAAATGTCAATCTGGTTTGCCTCTGCAATCCAACAGCAAGTACATTGTTACAGTATGCTACAACAGGATGCTCAGCAGAGTGTGGGATAGTGTGGTCTGTAGCAATGATGAAGCAGCCATCAATAAGGGACCACTCTGAACATCTTTAAAGCCAGAGGCCATTAATAAATACAAGTGGCAAAGAAGCAAGTGGAAGTTTGCTAAAAATTATCTCCATTGGCAATGGTGCCTCATAAATTGTGGAAATACAGAGCTACTTTGCATCTGTAAATGAAACATCCACAAAACAGCACAAAGAGATGTCATGAGCAACTTGGAAATTCGCTCCAATAGATGATACATTCTTTTGCAGAACTGGAGGATGACACTGGTATTTATTATGAAATGGGATGTTGACATGAACCAAGGATGCTCTCAGGGACTATTACAACAAATATGCCCAAATGGGGCACAAGAACACCCTACAAATTGAAGCACTCCTTTAGATACCAATCATCCCAAGTACCAAGAACATCATGGTACCCCCAGGACCAAGACCAAGACATCTGGCAA
>JALLPD010001410.1:0-12132 GCA_036940065.1 Cyclotella cf. meneghiniana | reverse complement strand
TTACCATGATGCAGCACAAAAAGACACTTTACGTGATGCGCTACGTATCACGATATAATTTTTTTTCAGATGCACCGTCTGTCCGGACTACGGTGTTATTTTCGGATACTTTTACGGAGTCGCCTTCTTAATTAGTTAGCGAATTTTCGGTGTTATATGTTACTCACAGTAACACCAGAGTAATATTACGTACCGAAAAATACTACGGGTTTTTGAAAAGGGTATCGAATAATGATGGAAAATTAGCACGGGAAAACTATGCGGCCAGCAAGAAAAATACCACCCCGGTGTTATTTTCAATTTAACATAGAGGGGTTTTCTCACCACGAATTAGGGGTAGGAAAATGCGAAAATGTGAACAGGCCATCATGATTGGCCAGAACGGACCCTGGACACATCTTGTCTATATTATTTGACAGTTCCCGCAATATTATATTCTACCTGTGTCATAGCAAGTGTCTCTCTATTGTTCGTTGGCATTACCTGGCACTATCATGTTCCAATTTTCTCCTATTTTGCTTCAAGCTTGCACCACACCTCTTCTCGCAAGTCGACGCCGCCGGCCGTGCTCCCTCCGTGCTCTCCAACAGTACGATAGTTGCTGGAGAGAGCAGGAGCTGCCACAACAAAAAACCAACATCGACCAGCATCATAATATTAGTGCAGTCGTCACGAGGCGCTGTAATAAAGATTCAACTCCATCGGAGCGTCGTCACAGGCTACAGCACAAGTCATCCATCACAACATGACCATTACTCATCGTTGCATTTTCTTGATCCTGCTCATCGCATCGGCGCTGTCGGTCACCTCATTCTCGCCATGCCGGCTTGACACGACATCACCGCTGCGGTGGTCCCCCGACAGCTCTCATCTTCACATGAACAAGAAGAAGAAACAAAAACCGCTCCCCGCCAACATCAACACCAACAAGGGTTTCGCAACGCCCACGGCCATCTCGTCCTCCACCACATTGATTCCACCCAAAATCTCCCCTTCCTTCCGCTACGCCGGATCCATTCGCGCCCATCCCCAAACGCCCCGCCGATTCGTGCCCGATACCATTCTACAGCCCGACTATGCCAACGATGGGATACCCAAGGCGAAACCTCCGCTTTTTCCGTGGATTATCGAACAAAAGACCAAAGAGGAGATTGATAAAATGAGAGCGGCGGGACGGCTGGCTAGAAAAGTGTTGGATTTGGCGGGACGAGAGGTTCAAGAAGGGGTTACTACGTGAGTTCTACTTGATCATTTACGGAATGAATTTCTTTTTGGTCACGTGCTTGCATGTTTGCTGTTAATAATCGTTGGATCGCTTTTATCGTTCTCGTCTCTTTCCGTTGTTTTTTGATTTTAAATGACTCATCAATGTGTCCTTTTATCATGGATATCAACATCCACTTCACGAAAACTGCAGCGACGAAATTGACCGGATCGTCCACGAAACAACCATTGCAAACAACGCCTACCCCTCCCCATTGAACTACCACAACTTCCCCAAATCATGCTGCACTTCCATCAACGAAGTCATTTGTCACGGAATACCCGACACCCGACCGTTGCAACGAGGAGACATTGTCAATCTAGACATCACCGTCTACCTCGACGGATATCATGGGGACTGTTCCGAAATGTTTGTCGTGGGCGGAGAATCGGCCGCCGACGACGCCACAAAAAAACTACTCCAAACCACCTACGATTGCTGGATCAAGGCCATGAACTTCGTCCGACCCGGCAAGGACTACAAAGAAATCGGCGCCATCATCGAAGATCACGTCACATCCCGTGGATTCACCACGGTCAAATCCTTTTGCGGACACGGCATCGGATCCGTCTTTCATACCAATCCCAATATTTTGCATTACCGCAATAATGAACCGGCGGGGAAGATGGCTCCCGGTCATACCTTTACGATCGAGCCGATGATATGCGAAGGAGATGCCAGTTACGTCATGTGGCCGGACGATTGGACGGCGACGACTCTGGATGGGAAACGGAGTGCGCAGTTTGAACATACCTTGTTGATTACCGAAGATGGGGTGGAGGCTCTGACGGGAAAATTTGAGACGAGTTCGTTGCAGTTTTGGGAGAGGGAGAGTGAGGTTCATAAGGGGTTCTGGCTGGGGAGTTCAGTGGAGGCAAAAGAAAGAGAGCGGGCTTTGAATGGGTTGTTGTTGCCTAGTCAGGGGTGATGGAGAATAACATTGTAAAGAATCATGTTTTCATGTTAACACGACAAGCACCGCGACTGACCTCAAGCAGACTGTTGCATCTTTCTTTTTGGCGTATTCGGTTAGAGTCATATTCCTGGTAATGAATCTAATGCTAGAACAGTGCTCAAGTTCGCAATACACTAACTAAAAGATTTTACCATACCTATTTTCAATGCACCTCCAAGAACAGATGAATTACTTTAGCACGGTGATATTCATAACATCAGCTGAAAGAAACAAAAGCTACACTTCTCATCACCCTTTTTATTACTGCACACAAAGACCAGATTGTATATATATGCAGAGCACAAACACTACCAACACAACAAATATTTTATTCTTCGTGCTTTCTCTTTTTGCTTTCCGAAAGTTGTTTGATGCGTTCGGCCATTGCCAATATCACTTCACCCATTATGGTAGGTGATCCATGAAGACGACTGTACGATTCAGATGCCACAACTTCATCAGCATTTGTGACTATGAACTCCATGGAGGCTTTTTTCAAAAGGGGTAAATCATTTCCACCGGATTGGAGTAAACAGTCAACCGCATTGTTAACAGTGAGCTTAAGATGCTTCACGTGCCAGGCTTCTGCTTGATGCTTGAGTTGTCTGAAGCCATACTTACCAGCTGCTATAAGAAAAGGTTCTGCCTTTTCTTTCCAAATGGCGGCAGGAATAGGCTCTCCATATTCATGTTTTATCATCATTTCAAATAGTTCAGGCTCCACATCATCAATGGGCAATGGATTCGACTTGTCCCATGCATCGCACATAACTGTAAGATCAGGAACGCGAGTCTCCAGAATCCATTTATGCGCAAAGATTACCTTCCCCATCACCCGAAAAGCGACATCGGCAGTGCCCTCATCATTAAATCGATTCAGCACATCTTGGACGAGTGTGGATTGTGGTTCGATACCGTGGCACACGTAATCAGGATGCAGTTGGATGCACACTTCAATCACCAGTGTCCCACAGGGAAGTACCTTTTCTGATGAATTCAATATTTTGTCACGTTCGATAAAATTATCAAGTCCCCAGCAAACATGACTCAAAAAGTGACGATGAGGAGATCGAATTGCCCAAAATCTATCACCAATTGAAGACCTGATAATTATTTCAAAACTTGCAACAATATCATAGCTCATTCTGCTGCAGAGGAATGTGGAAACCATCCCATCCGTTGAAGTTTTATTTCCACCCGGGTACAGCGATAGGGACCATTTGTGGCCGGCACAGCAGAATTCAGGCGAAACTATCTTATCACACTTGGTCGTGGTCAAGTTTTTAAAGTCATGAAATTCGACCGTGTGTTTATCTACCATCCGTTCAGCGGGAGGTGTCCCGACGTGAGTAATAGCACCTGACAGCGACATGTTGTCTATCAATACCTCGGATTGAAAATGCTCTCTTGGGCAATGGATAGTTTGGTCTACTCGCTCATCGTGCTGGTTGTGACAAGTTAGAAATAATGCGCAAGCCTTCCCATTCTCCATGCTTGTAATTGATGCATCGAACCGAAACTAAGAATAACATGCTGCGATGTTATGATCAGTTGTTAATGTTATTATTGTCGTTCGACTGAACGATATGGTATGGTATGGTAGTGGTGGTTTCGTGAAAGGTGATGTAGACACCAGCAGTTTGGCCAGTGAAAATTTCATTTGCTGCGGGTACCATGTTCGTGGCGTAGTCGAGCCAATCGCGCCAAATTAAAAAGATTGACAAAAAAGTGACATTATGATTTAAATTATATTGGATCCTCTGTATGTAGAATAGGCGCGCCATATTTTTCGAGTTGACTGTATTACTTCCTTGGTCTCTATGGTATGGTATGGTACTATACTTCAATATGTTGTAGTGGTACCACACAATAACATGTATCATAACATCATGGTACCATACCATAACGACTTTTGCCAACCCTGATCAAAGTGATCATGTGTTCGTGTTAGGTCGTCAATAAAACTTTCATTATTTGTCTCACCGGAAACAGCAACAATGCCCATCACCATTCCCCTCCTCGACGCCCTGCTCTCGGGCCAACACGAAGCCGAATCCCACTACAGTTCCCTCCCGCTCTCCTCTCGAGTCCGTGAACTGACCTCGTTACTGACCCAGCTTTCCCCCGCCGCCAACGCAGGCAATGACAGCCGCGTTGACGAGGGGAGGGCCATGCTCGCTGCCACGCTGCTGAGACGAGATCTGTCGCGTGTGTCTTTGGAAGAGGGAGGCATGGCGACAGCGGGCGAGCTCGCAGAACCGTTGATGATGCTGTTTGAAAACAATCACAATAGAAGCCAGAGAATGGTGGGACGTTGCGTTGCCGAGCTTTGCATAGGAGACTGGATGGGACATGTTTTGAAGCGGCTGGAGAATGGCGTGAGTGGAATGCTGGTTCGGTCATGTTTATCAGGTTATCTCGAATGAATTAACTTCTTACTCGAACTTGTGCTTCGATGTTTTGCATCAGTGCGCCGTCATGAACATCCCGTGTCTTCAACTGCTCAGCGATATCGCCGATCGATATCCTCTCTCGCTCTGGTCCTCCAATCTCAACATGGTTTCCTTTTTCAGCGGCATCACCACCGCGCACCTCTCTGTAGATCAACTGGAAGCAGCGCTGGAAGCTCTCGTCACGGTAGGGGTCGCCTACGAAAAGGCCAAGCGCGTCATGGCCACAAATGACAAGAGCGAAATAGAAAAGGCATTATTGATGCAGTTCCCCGAAAGATGCGTCGAAGTAGATGTCCATTCGCCTCCCGCCGAAATGGGAAGAGTCTACCTGCCCACCCTCCTGCATGCCTTGTTGGGGTACACGGAATCGGCCAACGCGGATGTTCTATCCAAATGCATGGCCCATTTATCTACGAGCTCCATGCAATGCCCCTCCTTGCTGGCCGGGGGAGAAACCTCCCTAACCGCTGTATTACAAACGTGCATGTCCATTGCTCAATCTAACAGAACCAACGAAGATTTCGACTTTGTCAAACTCTCTGCCTTGGATGTCCTAGCAACAATTTGCAGTATTCCACAAATCAAACGAACCATCTTACAACCAAACGGAATCTCACCGAAATGTGTCACGGGCATGGATCGTCGGCCATTGCTCCAATTTCTCATTCGGGGACAGGAAAATGACGCTGCAGAACAGCGAGGTGTTTTCGCTCTATGCGCCGAACACATTGTCAACGGAGTCGATAGCGATGAGGAAGAGTGGAGTTCCGAGCCTGCCTCGATCTACGATTCGGAAGCGCTGTGGGAGAGCGATCGCACCGCGCTCTACGCGGAATCGCTGTTGGAGACCTTTGTGGAGGTTTTCGGTGGGGCCACTTCCCTCCCACCCATTTTTCAATTGGTCGATGTACTCCTGGCAAGGTCGGCATGGCAGAATGAGAGGGCGGTCTTGTCGATTTTGGAACGATGTATCGCCGCTGCTCCTGTGACATTTGCTCCTCATGTCCCCGCAACTGTGGAAACGGCACTTCGTCTGGCTCAGAGCGCGAGCTTTCGAGTCCAGTATCAGGCATTGCAGGTCTTGGGTTCGTTGTGCATTGCCGACTCGGTGGGAGAAGAAAGGAAGGGATCGCAGATTATTGTGCGTGAGAAGTACGGTGATCGAATCTTGGAGTGTGTTGCTTGTTTGGCGAAATCGTCGTGCAGTAAGGTTGCTTCCAATGCATGTCTTGTCATTGTGAGCTATTGCCGCGGGGGTAATGGTAATGAAAATTGTATGATTCCCATTGAAAAGGGGTTGATTCTTCCATTCGTTGGGCCTCTGCTTGAGGTATTGCAAGCTGGACCGCTGGCGGTGGATATCTCAAATCCCTCATCACTTTCAGAAGGTTCCTTGACAGTGCTCATTCGTGCGATTGATGCTGCTGCCTGTTTGGCGGACGCCTCCGGAGAAGACTTCTTGCCATACTATGGGGTAATGGGTGGTCTCACTTCATGTGCCACATTTGGATTAGAAAAAGAAGGTGGTCTTCGAGTCGCAGCTCATTTAAAGAACTCGTTTGAAGCGAAGAAGTTAAGAGGTTGTGCACTAGAAGCAGCAACCATTGTCGGTGCTGCGGTATCAGGAGCGGAAGCAGAAAATGTCGAGGTGTATATACAGGATGCATCTGGCATTATGACTATTGTTACAACTCTTCTCAACTCGGGGAATTATGATATAATTCCAATGGATCAACTTCTTGCAGGTTGTGCACGCATTGCGGCTGTGATGCGAACCCGATACATTCCGTTTTTGCCTGTGGTTCTTCCTCATATCTTAAAACGAGCGACTGAGAAGCTTGACATATCGATCACAGTGAGTTCGTATGGTTGCACTGTAGTCCATCTCTTTTCTTCATTGTTATGCTGTTCTTGCGACACTGACCACCTCCGCCGTTTAAGGAGGATGATCAGTCAGAACGATCATTGGGTGAAGAGAGTGAGGGGTACACTGTTTCTGTCCCAGGTATTGGCACAAAGAAAGTCAAAATCAATACAACTCAATTGGAAGAAAAGTCTCTTGCAGCAAGGGCGTTGTATGAGCATGCTCGTGCTTTGGGCAAAGATTTTGAGGGTCGATTCATTGAGGTGAGCCAAACTGTTACAAATACATTCTCTGCTTCGCAGTCATGTAGGGTCCAAAATACTAATCTGTTCTTCGCAGCCGATTGTTACTGCTTTTCTTCCCTTAGTGAGTTGTGTCTATTCTGGCGAGGTCCGATCGACATCTGCTCTTGCTCTTTCTCAGGTCTTCAGAGCTGCTTGTCTAGCTGCTTCTGAGGACCAGGCAACCATCCACAAGGGAGAAATATGCGAGCAACTTTTTAATGTCTTGTCAAAGGCATTGATCTCACAGCTTCAGAAAGAAAATGACGAAGAAGAGATCGAAAATCGTAATGCAATAGCAGATGCTCTGAGTGAAGTCATGTATGATGTCTTCAACCAAGAAGGATCAAGCGGAGAGCATGTTGTGCGAGTTTCTGCACCAGATGCAAAGGAGCTTGTCTCTGCGATCATGACTCTTATTCAAACATGCCTATCTCGTCGTACTGCGATTCTATCTGAGATGGAGGTCGACGTAATCGATGATGATGAGATGGCACGTTGCAACGAAAAGCTTCATGCGGAGGCAGAATTATTGACTCATTTGGTAGACTCGGTTGGGTATCTGCTCAAGTCTTTGGGTGAACAGTTCGTGCCAATTTTTGTTGACCACATTGCTGGTCCTTTGGGAAAGCTATTAACGTCCAAAGGGACACGTGATACAAGGGCACGTGTAGCATCTGTATGCTTGTTCGATGACTGGTAAGTGATATTTAGTTTCCAATCCAACCCTAGCCATTTTCGAAGATCAAGAACTCTTTTCTACGTTTTCGACATGCCAGTATCGAGTATTGTGGATCAAAAGCAGCAAACATCTATGCACCTATGCTTTTAGAAGGGATTGCAGAGGGACTTGAATCCAATGACGAGGACCTTCAATCAGCTTCCGCATATGGTGTGCTGCAAATTGTCTCGCATGCACCCAAAACACTGCATCCTCATACGACGCAGGATCTGTTGTCAAAAGCTTTCCCTCTATTAGAGCAAGAAGAGCGTGAAGAATTGCAGACTGCCATCCATGATGCAATTCAATTGTAGAGCATCCATATTTGGGGTCATATCTGATGAAAAGGTTTTTATTCTTATTAACGAGCTCCCATCAATGTCAATTTCACACACCATGTTAGTATCATTCAGATGTTATGCTTGCATCAGAATAAGAAAAACGTAACAGTTAATATGTGTTCAAATTTCAACACTAGACGTTGTCCTCATGTAATCTTGAAAGTAAATCACTGACAACACAGCGAATTTTCAGCCAAGATTCTTGATTTTCGTCTCTTCTTGAAACTCCAGAGCTCTGGTAGAAAGTATTCTACTCGTTGACTGTTTCCTCCTCAACATATGTCGATGGAATTCAATGCAATCAAAATTTATCAGTATCTTTTCATTCGTTGCGAACCTCTTCAGGAAAATTCATCTTAATTGATGTTTTCACTTAAAAATAGTGTGTACTTCATAAATCATCCTCACAATACAATCGACTTGGAAACGAATATTCATTTCTTTTGGTATTGAGAATGGGAGATTGTTTCAGGCCAATATAGTCTTGGATGTATGGTATGAAAACTTGGTCATCTCTATGATTAACATTCGTAGATCTGTAGACTGTTATATAGAGATGTCATTTATTCAACACCTTAAGAATACTTATGATTTATATGTTCTATCACAAGGCATTGCTCTTGTTCTGAAAGAGCATGTGATTGGACTATGATAGACTTAAATACTGGTGTCAAGATATCCTGAGATATCAGGACATTGTTCAAACAAGTCATGTGTTTGTCACACAAATATAAACAATGCCACATTTGTGTTTTGTTAACACCAACATGCACAGTTTGTCATTTGAATGACAAGGTGGTTTTCTTTTAAAAACAACTGCAACTGCACAACAAGAACAACTGCTGTGATGGATCATGATGACAACAGTTTCACCTGCAGGATTATGCCACTCCCACTAGAGTGCATGCACACAAGATCTAATGTCCCATAATCTTTTTCTCATGTGCTCAAAGCTTTTCCTGTGCAGCCATTTGATGAAAGAATCTTAGTTGCTCCACAGTGGCAATCTTGAGCAGCTCGATTACCCTCAGAACTAACTGTTCATGGAACAAAATTGTCTTGATTGCATCATGAATGCTCCCAGGTGAAAATTGTGGTGACAAAGTCTCCGCTAGTACCAAGGCTCCAGCATTTTCCTCATGGATGAATGCATTTACTGACACCTTGTTGAGGAGTAAGCCAATATTTGTTCCCAACAAAGTAACCATGTCCCTGTAGAGAACATTCTTGACAACTGTAAGACATTGTAATGACCTCTGTCTTAATGGTTAAAAGGGCTGTCTCAGTTTTCAATGTAGAATGAAAGAAGATTGGACAGCTGGAAACAGTGATGACAACACCAGTTCTGCTCTTGACGCAGGATAGAGGATGCATTCATTGATTTCTCCTATCTACATTCAAGATACATCCACTCAGAATAATAACCAATTTTCATCTCTCTTGATGAATTGAGCACACAACCACAATTGTGGGTGGTTTTTGGATATTGACTAATTATTTTGATGCCAAATCAGATCATTTGCCAGGAACAGGTTTTGTGCTCATTGCCTAAAAATGGCCAAAATGGATCTCTGCTGTCCATGCTGCCAAATGGGTGATTGATAGTGTTTACACAAAATTTTAAACCTTAACAGATTTGTTGGAGTCTTTTGTGGAAAGACACATTTTTTCATCTGATCTAAACAGTTTGGGAGCTCGTCTTCCATCCACATTTCCATGCTTCACAGCCATAATTTTCTTCATGCCCCCACATTGTTCTGATTGTTGTTGCAATAATCTCATCTGCAACAACAATCATTACACAATCAAACAACTAGTTGTTGGTAGCACCTTCTACCCATTGCAATCTCATGCACTCCTACCATCATGATACTCTATACAATAGATGATGCCAAAAATCTGCCACCAGTATAAAGTTCATGGTGAGCATCAGGCATCATCAATGGACCATCGTGTCAGACCAAGAATGACGTGTTTATTATTATAGACATTAATGATTATAGACATGATCAAAATGTGAAAAGTTTGCTAGATCTGCTAGAGAAAAATAACATGACTGCCAAAAATCAAAACAATTGAAAACAAACTGGCACCCATACCAAGTTACATGGCACTCATGCAAAGTCCCAAACAAAGTGACACTCACACCTATGACTGACTCCCTTAAACCATTCTGGATATCATTTTCAACCATAACTATGTAGAACCCAAAAGATTCTGAAAATTGTTTAGTCAGTTTAGACAATATCCTCATAGTGGCGACATTGATATCCCCGCAGAGTATTATTAGAGATGACTGGTCAAAAAAATGAATGCAGCATTACCAAGGAAGTCATGGTGGATCCAAGAGTAATGAGTTTGGGGAGTTACAAATAGAGAAAGAAAATAGGAGGGGGGAGGGGGTGCAGTGGAGGAACAAAGGGATAAGTTGTGGAGAAGAGGAGATGATGATTGTAAGAGTAGTTGTTTGCTGTAAATGAATGGTCAATGTTTTGAAAGGAGTATGAGTTTGTGTTGGCTGAATTAAACAAGATATTGAGAACGTAGACTCACAAGAAACCTACCATATAATACTTATTGAGTTTCCCACAGAAATAGTTTCAAAACCAGCATGTTTATGGTAAAAGAGAGACTATATGTTGTTTTGAAAAATGATAGGGATTTGCTATATTTGAATGAAATGTCAATTTCCATTTGCATATAGATGATCAACTTGCAAGTAAACAAGATTGGTGCAATTCTATGTGATACAAATATATAATGGTTTTATGACTAAAAAAGCTAAGGGGAGGTACGTTTCATTTCAAGTGATGGTTGAGTAGTGGACAGAGAATATGAATGAAGCCACTACTTGGAAAATGATGATGCATGGAAAATTTTCTTGATAGACTATAATTCTATGCCTGTAAAACTGCACAAAAATTAGGGGTTATTAAAATATCTAGTGTAATGATATTAGTTCTAGGGGTGGCACAACAATCAAGGGCTATCTTAGTTTTTAGCAAAAAATCTATGCTATTCAAAATTATCACCTGTTTGTTTTGCCCTGTTGCTGGCAACTGGTATCCTGATATCTTTTGGGCCATAAAGTGTACGTTACACAACAATTGACTGCATTGGCAATGTTGGGTCTTGTGTGCCCAGCCAGATACAGGACCATTCCAGCATCACTGCTGTACCCCAAGTCTCACAACACAAGATCACCATCAGCATCCTTCACAAAAAGTTTTGCTTCTGCAGGATTTAATATGTCCAGGACTTTCGATTGTCTGACCGAGAGTCTCAATCACTCAATCAATCAGACTTATTTGTTTCACTTCTATGAAGACTGCAACAGGATCATTTTCCATCCCACCTCCAAAAATCAAGTTACACTACTCTCTTGTTCTAGTGAAACACAAACAAACATTATTTGACCTGACAGCTCATCAAAATCAGATTTATCATGTGTTCTGAAGATCAAGTCATCACTGTAGCAAATGCTCATCACTTTTGTACCAATAAACAGACAGAGATTAAACATTGATTGGATCATGTCACATACATTCATTATCTTGGTGAAATAGAGCCAGCATGCTCTTGGAGTCCATTGAACTCCATAATGAGTGTTTTGAACTTGTTAACATTCCCTTGCTTTTTAAATCCATGGGGCATCTTGATATAGATGTTCTCACTCTGCTCTTTATCAGCATATACAAAGATATCTGTAATATCACCTGTCTCAAACAACAAACCAGGTATAACTTCTAAAATACACATGTATAGACATCCAAGGTCAAAACATTGACCAGGAAGGTTTGCAAGCTTGACAGGAAGTCCATCAGGCTTTTGGCTAACAGGTAAAAGCTTGCTTGGAGGCCTTTCATACTCTGTGGCAACCTCTTGCAAGAGAAAGAGTATCAGATCTGGGAGAAATTTGTGAACACCCAGATGGAGTCTGAGATTACAATGACATCTATGGAGTCATTAATACCAAACCAGCTTGTAAGAACAAAGACTAGTTTGTTGATTGTATAGGAAAAACCTACTGACCCACCTCTCATGAGATGCCAGAGAGAAAGAAATGTGGTACATCATGTTGGGACTGAAAAAGCCTCCTCAAATCCTAATATGTCAGTGAGTGAAGAGAGTGAGTGCATTGAATGAGTACCTGGAATTGCTGCCTACCGTATATTATGGTGTATAGGCCACATGGTAATGTAGGCCACACTTTACAAAATCTCATCTATTTTGCAAACATTTTCATTTTCAAG
>JALLPD010001409.1:0-12144 GCA_036940065.1 Cyclotella cf. meneghiniana | reverse complement strand
AAGTTCTGGGAGATGGGATGGGCTATAGGTAGAGGCAGTGCTGGCAATATTAGATGCACTTAAAGTAATACTTATTACTGCTGCTACCGGCCCTGCCTGTCACTTGTTCTCCCAACCCTTATTCACAATGCTGCCACCCATAGTATTGGTGCATGTTGATCTATCTTTGTGTCCTTCTGCTTTGTTGCTGCAGGTGGCACTCGAATGCCCCTCTCTCACTCGGAAACCATGTGTCCAACAGTGTCCTCCCGGTGTACTGGGTGCTCGAATGATGCCTGATTTTGTCATGGTTGTTGTGGTATTTTGTTGGTGGGTGGAGGCATAATAGTCTTATGCGCAGCGGTCAGGATGGTGTAGGCAGCGGTGAGGCTGGTGATGCTTGCTGTGAGGGCAGTGACATTTGCTGCTAATGCTGCATTGGACTCTGTCAGAGTATGCAGTGTGATTCTTCCTGTTGTGGTGGCAGCGGCGAGGTTGTCAAGGTAGTTGTCAAGAGGGGTGAATTTATCTGGTGAGTGTATGGAGTCATCCCCGCCAAGAGTGGTATTTGCACAGGCGTTGGCCGAGCCAGAGGCAAGCATCTGGCACTTCCTGGCAATATATGTGGCACCAAAGTGCATTTTCCACACTGTCCAAGTTTTGGCTGCATGGGGTCTGGCTTCCCAGTCATCTGTGGGATGCGGGAAGTCATTTGCTGCAAGGACAGCCATAGATACAATGGCAAGAAGCTGGTCATTGGACATGGGGAGGTTAGCTTGTGTGAGTTTGCGCTGTGCCGCCTCTAACGAGTAGATGTACTTGGGGATGCCATTGGTGGGGGAGTGGTATCCCAACACGGTTTGGAGGTTAACAAGCTTGCTGGGGTGTAGTCCTTCAAAGTTGTTGTCAAGGTGGGTGAAGAGCTGCTCGGCCATGACATGAGTATAAAACAAGCAGTCGTGGCAAAGGTCGCTGTACCAGAGTTTGTCTACCGCTTCATGGACAAATTTTGCTGGTGCTTGTTTGGCCGCTTCAAAGGATGCAAAGTCTTGGAGGAGAATGGCATGCTTGGCTTCTCAGCAAGCCCGAACAATGGCTGTAGCAGCGTTGTCGATAAGGGGTATGCTAATGGTCAAGCAGGAGGTGGGAAAGGTGCTCCCCAGGTTGACACATACAAGGCTGTTGGCTCAATGAGGCCAATGAGATTGTGCATGCCATCCTCATCATAGGGGATATTGAGGAGAAGGGGATAGAGGACGTCCCTGAGCATGGTGAGGTCATCATCGCTTGGCTGGCCAGCAATGTGCTGGAATGTTGTCGCCCCTGTGGTGAATAGGGTGCTGATTTCTTCCGGTGTCATTGTGGTTACGGTAGCTGGGGATGTGTTGTCAATGGTGGTGTTGGACTTGGGGAGACGGTGATGTTGTACTTTGCAAGAAGAATCTACATAGTTATGAAGAAGAGCACCATGGTGGTGATACAATCTAACTACTAGATTTATGAGCCTGGTGCTCCAACTATGCTAGATGGCAAAACGATCACCGATATGGTTGGTTCTGTGGCTGTACAAGGGGTAACGGTCAGGCCCTGTGGGGGGGTGACAGTCAGGACCTGTGGGGTCCCTAATGCCCCTTACTGTACTTAGCTACACTACATGTTGGGCCAAGATTCACAATATTTTCCCAAAATTTTGGGGTGTTGGCAACAACATGTCATTTGGGGGGGGGGTCAGCCGGCAGGGCATGACACTGACATTTCCAACTAAGGTGAGGGTTTGAGCAGAGTCTACACATCCCTGGTATGATCTTAAGATACTTAAAGATCGTGTGTACTCTTCTACACAGTTCTGGCATGTTTTGACCAGATCAAATCTTTTGAAGATTTGAATCTCTGTAAAATGGATCTCAGGTTTGTAAACTTTTAGCAAATGGGATTTATGCTAGTTGGAATTTTGGTACCCTTATAAACTGATACATAGACCATATTGGGTTAGAGGTCTTGAGAGCATTCTTTGCTCATGTCAAAGTGAAGAGGACAATTCGTGTGTCTTGATTATGGGCCATATTCTGGGCTTATGTGTACCTAAAGGGTATGTAGATTTTTGGCTCATGTCACTGCATCAAGGAAACAGAATTATTTTGTCTCTTTCAGACATGTGGCTGAAGATTGAAGGTGCTATCAAAATGACTAGCAAACACATGAAGGCAAATGTTGAAAAGCAGATCATGGGAAATGGTCCATCTCCGATGAAGAAGTCTTACAATGAAAATCTATTTCCTACCATTGCTGCAGAGGCAGAAACACGTGACGTTGAATCCATGGATTGCAAGTAAACAGCTGAATTAGAAATGAGAGAATTGGAACTCAAAGAACAATCACTGAAGTTACAAGAGCCACTCCTCAGTATTGCAAATGATACAGAGATATCTGATTTTAAAGGGGATGATCAAAATGAGGTAGATTGTTAAAAATCCCCTGTTGTTGCTGACTCACCAACCAAACTTGATCATACTTAGACTAGCAGATGGGTACAGTTGCTAGGGAGTAGATTGGAAGCTAAGCTGCATCATCTTTGTAATGCTGAGAAAGGGCAAAGTTTGCCTGTATCCATAATTGTGACAGTTCAGACTTTATGAATAACAAATTTCAGAATTTCATTTTGAAAAAGACCAAAGCTAATGAGCTGTATGAATGGGACTTGTTCAATGAGATGGGAACTTCTGTGGCAGAGCACATTGTTGAAGATGAAGATCAAGGACCTACTGAGGAATGGGGTCCACATGGATGGTTCCGCTCTCCTCTCCCTCGAGACATTGCAAAAGCTGTGGATGGGAAACTGTTTATGTTTGACCTGCATGTCTGATGTAATGTTCTAATTTAATCCAGTGCTTATGTCTGATATAACATTCTAATTTATTCTTAAATAAGAATATTGAAGACCATAAACATTCTTTGACATCTGTATATTGCTAGATGACAAACAATTAAACTGTAAGGGGATTGTAATCATCCATCCACAAGTGTGCATTCTCCAAAACTTGATTTCCATACTAAACTTTGTACAGGAGTCTCTTCATCCCATCTTTCAGTTTTTTGGAACCTGCATAATCATACAAGTCCTCCCTCCTAGGTACCGTCTTGAACTTTTGCTGTCGATCAAGAGATCCTCTTTTATATCCACTACTTTTATCATCATCCTCATCTTCTGTAATGTCCTCACAATCATCATTGGTATCAATGGTTTTGTACATTGATCCATCTTCTACCTCATCATTCTTGACACTCTCCTCTACCATCATGCTGTGCAACAAGATAGTGGCCAGCACAAGGTAATAAATATCATCTCTATTGTGAAGAGTAATTGGATGAGTCAAGACCGAAAATTTAATCTTCAGAATACCATAGCCCCTTTCCACATCCTTTCAACTGCTTTCTTGATCTATCTTGGATTACCATCAAATTTTGTTGCAGAATCAGGTTCTGTCCCTAGAAATCTTAAGAACAAGGGGTATATTCCATCCACAAGAAAAAATAATTCTGTGAATACTTTGCCATCAAGAATAAACTCATGATCAATCAGATCATTATGCCTATGAAGCACGGATTCTAACAGTGATGACCATTCTCAAACATTTATGTCATTGAAAGTTCCTGGAATTCCAAATGATGCATGACAAAACCATAAATTGTCATCAACATCTGCCTCTAGAGCAATTGATGTACACTTTTCCCTTCCTCGAGATTGTCCTTTTAATGCAGTGGGACAGTTCTTCCAACAAACTTTCATCACTCGAATGATCCAAGCATCCCAGGCATCTTTTGAATTCTGTTGTGCATGTCAGTGACATTACCGGCATCAGCTTTTGATGGCCTTCTCAGGTAGATTTCATCAAGATTACAAGAATTCACCAATCCCCTTGCCAACTGATGAACATATCATCTAGCAGTTGTTTCTCCAGATTGATGGTAGTCAATGAAAGCACTACCAAATACACCGTAACAGATCATCTTTAAGGCGTAAAGGAATTTAACATAAGGGTTGATTGTTTCCTTGCCTGCCCTGCACACTTCCTCAATCCAAAAAGTATCTTGATGAGCCAATCGGTTGATAATGAGGTCTACCATGTGACACTTGATTCTGAATATGCGTTCAAATTGCCTATCAGGAAAACAAGGGACAGCACCAACCCAGTCAGCAAGAACACTTTCCTCAGTCCACTTGTAGTCATATTTAATGTGTACCCTCTTTGTCTGATTCAAATAATTAGAGCTTTCAGGTTTTTGATGCTTGCCGGCTAGGGGGCGTATGTTGCATTCCTTGATTGTCTGTGTAACCATCTCATGAACCACATCCTTGGGAGGGGCGCATCCTCCAACAATAGCTGAATCATGGATGCAACTGCAATCAGAATCTGTAGATAAGCTATCCCCCAAGCTGAGGGAATTCATGTAATGAGAATAGACCATGTTACAACAAGTGGGGATCAAGGTGGCAGTGACAAAGAAGTTTGACGGTGAAAGTCATGTAAATGAGAGGGATGGGAATAGAAAACATTTTACCCCACCAATAATCTTTTCCCAGTGCCCACTCGCAGGCACAGATGTGTTAACCCACTCGTTGGCATAAAAGATGGCCTGGGGGAAACATCTCTGGAATTTGAAAAAACATCAGGGGTAAAAAAATTGTCCCCCCCAAGTATAACCCAGTCGGCGGAGGATGGCCTTAGGCCATTCACCATCAACTGGGTTATATCCTGGGTTAAACACATTTTTGAGCTCATAGCCTCCTTTAACCCTTCTGCGGTCATGCCAACAACCGGGCGCATGACTCTGATGGGTTAAAAATAATAACCTGCAGGGGGTTTTCAAATCTCTTGGGTTTTCAAGGCCATTTTTCCCCCAGATGATTTCTCCTGGGGTTTAATTGTCACAGCCACTCATTTTTTCCCACCATATCTCTCCTTTGTGACGTCATGTCATCTTTCTTTTTTGCGGCCACTCAATTTTTCTCACCATATTTTTCATTTGGGATGTCATGTCATCTTTCATTTCACAGTCACTCAATTTTTCCCACCATATCTTTCCTTTGGGACATCATTTCATCTTTCATCTGAATTTCACCCCCAAAATGCATTATTTTCTGCACCCAGTTTTTGGAATGTTTTATCTAGGCATAAAATTGAACGATTTTAATCCAGTTGCAGGTGTGAAAAATTGCTTGGGGGAACATCCCAAAATCAGAAAAACAGGTGGGTTAAAAAATATATAACCCTGGGTTATAACCCAGTCAATGGCGGTAGAAAGTGGAAAATATATTCTGCCTAACCGGAGCAGATCAAAATACATATATTACAAATCACACATCCTAAAATTGTGTCCAGCTTCGCTGTCACAAATTTGTGTAATGCAATACATATATACCTGAAAAACACAAATCTCAAATCGTATAAATGTGATTCATTGGGTGATACATACTGAAAAACACAATTCTCATATCACAAAGAGAAACATACATCCAATTTTTATTTGGAAGCAACCATATCAAGGTGCTGTGATTTGTGATTTGTGTTAAATCAGCATGAGGGACCCCATGCTGAGATTTTGTTTATTTGTGAGTTGAAAAATCATGGATTTGTGCGAGATTACACTAATTTTTCCACCAAACCTGCATACAAAATTGCAATTTATGAATTGTGATGCTATCAAAACTGTTAGGGAAAAAATATCTGCTAAAAATTAATGTAGTTCCTGTAACCTCCACCAAATTTTACTGCAATGGGTTACTCTCTTGTGCTGCAACATTACGCATCATTTCCTTGCACAAGCCACATTAATTTGCAAATGTTAACAAAGCAACCAACAAAAAAGCGCCCCAAACAACATCAATTTCATTGAATTCATGCAAATTAATGCGCGAGCATATTGTAAATTGGTAATGCCAGTAATCAATCGACTAGGTTAATTGTTTGATGGATTCACTCTCATTTGCAAGCCATCCACTCTACCTGCTTTATTTCCCAAAATCAAATCAACTATTTGTTGTATTCTTAAACAATTACCTTTAAAAATGTACTACTAATATAATGGGCATCCCTGGTGTACTTGCACAGTGGGCATGTAAAATAGCTATTTGTATAAGGGTTTATAAATTGGCATAGTTTCTAATTTATAAGCTTATTTTAGTACTTAACTGATTAGTCATGCAGTCAAGAATATCTAGTCATGTACTTAAATAAACTCTCTTAGAAAGCAAATGACCCTCTAAGAAAGTGTCAACTATGACAGATGAGAGTCGCACTGTGACAAATGAGAATCCTGTAGTCAAGAGACAGGGAAAAGGATTCACAGGAAGACCCCTGTTAACCTAAAGCGTATTTTCTGCATAATGTAACACTCCCTCAAAATACGATATGGGAGTACTTAACAGCCACGCATAATGGCACGGTGATCACAAAAAGAATTTTGTGACAGGGGCTTTGTCAACATATCAGCAACTTATTTTTTGGTTTCGATGGGATAAATTTTTATGAGCCCCTTTCGAACGTGTTGCCAAAAATGATGATAACACATGTTGATGTGTTTTGTACATGGCCAGAGTTTGGGGAGTCTGGCCAATTCTAATGCCCCAGAATTATCTTCAATAGCTTTGCAATTAATTTGTGGTGCTTTGCAGATAATCTGGAAGTGACGCTCCCTAATTTCCTCTAATAGGGCCATTATAGGTATGACATTGCAAAGGGCCTGTGAGAGGGCAATATATTCTGCCTCTGTCGTAGACAGTGCCACTTGCGATTGCAACTTGGAACACCAAATGACTGGAAAATTCTCATACAAAATGAACCAGTCACTCCTAGACTTGGCTGTACTGGGATCAAGCTCTGCAAATTCATTGTTCCATTTGCCAGAGAAATCAGTGTCTGCATAGCAATAAAAACCCTTTTAGGTATCAAGCTTAAAATGAAGACCTTGATCACGGGTTTTGATCAAGTACCAGGCAATGTAAAGAATTGCCTGGCCGTGTTCCTGCTTGGGATTAGAGGAGTACTTGGCAACCATGATGCATACTTTATGACAGTTCATGACATCTGGCCAAGGTAATTCAGCTTGCCTACTGCAGATCTACAGTTCCATTCTTCTTGAAATTGGGGTGAATCTAGGAAGGCATGGAGTTGGAGTGTGCACTTTGCTGGTACAGACTTGGTGAAGTCTTGAGGGGTAAGTCCCACGTCAGCAATGATGGAATCAATGAGGGTTCATTGGGATATATGAACCATCCGGAAGTTGCTTGATGTTGACTCCTACATAGTCAGCCAGATGACCCTTATCTTCTATCTGAAGACCTACGTCTGTGAGTTCTTTGAAGACATGAGAGAGTTGGTCATCAGAAGTACCCAAAAAGATCCCATCATCAACATAGATGATGAAGATAATGTTGTCCCTGTAAAAGACACACTCATCGATATGAGATTGTGCAAAACCAATTGACTCTAGCTTACTTACCAGATATTGGTTCCATACCCTTCTTGCTTGCTTCTGGCATTAAATGTTTTCTAGGAGCCATAGAATGTAGTCTTTTGCCATCTGTCATTTCAATCCAATGTGGAATTTCCATGTATAGGTCCATTTCAATAGGGGCTTGCATATAGGCCATGATGAAGCCAATTTGTCTCAGTGAACAACGTGAGATGATGGCAATGATTATCATGAGCCAGATTGCAAACCAAGTGACCACAGGGGCATAGGTTTCAAAGTAGTTGACTCCATATACCTGTTTGCTGCCATGCAAGTTAAATCATGCTTTATGTGATTTGATCTCATATGTGATCAAGTTGCGCTTGCATCTCATTGCCCAGATAGATGGAGTGAGCTTATGTTCCTTTGGGACTTCATCTCTTCTTATTAGCCTCCAGTGATCATTTTGATGTGACCACATGTTTCACAAATTATGGTCTGCACAAACTGGGGTGCATCAGGCTGTTGTAATGCCTGGTGTAAATGCAGTATATCCCCCATCATTTCTGCATGAAAAGCTACTGGATGATGCATGCACTCTTGAAGAGATAAGTGATCATCATGGGATTGAGCATAATTGTATACTGCTTGGGATGCAATATAGTGCATTCCTGCATCACCATAAACATCTCTCTGGGAGATTGATTCATGCATAGCCCTTGAGAGCTTACATAGTCTCCCTCTAGAGATAACACCTGCTGTAGTTGGAGTTATAGCTCCCTCAGGTTCCATGATGGGTACTTGTTGAGGCATCACTGTAGGAGGATTCTCAATGACATCAGAATCAAGTTGAGAACTGACATCATCAAAATTGACAAAAGAAAATTCATTGGGTATGTAAGCAAGATTCTGATAATGGACTGAAAGGTTCACATCGCAAGCTGTAGGCTGAAGTGGCCTTGTCCTTTGAAGAACTTGTTCGACCATGGAAGTCTTGTCTGGCCTTTCAAGACCTGCAAAAATTTGCCAATTTAATGACATCATGGTTTCTGGCTTGTTGAGACTAACAGTTTCAAAGAAGTCATCGTACCAGCAATGAAATTGTGGAGAAACAAGGCGGGTATCTAGGTTGAGCACTAGATTGACTTTGCATGCATGATGTGGAGAAGGACAAAGATTTAGTCCAAGCCAAGATCACGGAGACCACTTGGGAATCTTGCCACCAGCTGCTAAAGCATTATTCAGTGCATAGACTGGGCACCCAAAGGTATGATTATGATGCATGTTGAATTCCACTTGAACTCCAGAAAATTTCACTTCCCTTGAACCATCCTTTAATCTGGGAGCAGTGTTATATACATGAAGCACTCTCCTCATGGCATAGGGCCATAGTGCTAGATGTATGCATTTTGGCCATCTTGCCCTTGCATGCAGCAATTGCTTCCTCGTGGATTCGGTAAGGTCTCAAATTGCTCTTTCTGCAATACCATTCTGAAAATGGGCATTGACACCACAAAAAGTGAGTGTTTGCTGTTGTTGCTCGGCATGCTGCTTGAATACATTGTCCACAAAACAGCCATTGTCCCAGTAATTGTGGCAAATTCTGGCGCTGCACTTGCTTGTACACTGTTTGTATGTTGCTTTGCCTTGAGCATTTGTGCAGAAGATTGGTCTGTCATAAAATAAATGTAAAACAATCGTGAAAAGTGATCAATGAATATGGTGCCATATTGGTACCGTTAGGTGGTAAGTTTTTCTTTGAGTTGGGCGATGAATCCAACTTGGGTGGACTGAAATTGATCCACTGAGGTGCATTGCCCTAGGTATCTGGTGACAAAGACTATGCCTTGATTTTGCTGTCCATTGGTGCACCAGGGTACTTTGGTCATGGCACCAAGTAGACAACCGGCACATTTTGGAGGTACATAATCCTTGAGCTTGTGTGGTATCTCTCCCTGTTTGGCAAGCTGCTTGAGGATATCATAATTCAAGTGGCCTAGTCAAAAAGTGTCATCTTTTTAAGTCGGCAGAGAGGGATGGAGCCTCGAGAGGCTGCACATCTTCTTCAGATAGTTCAGGTGATGGGCTCAAGGTAAGGCTGCCACATCTGTTGTGATTGCTGATTGATGAAATGGCATTTGTAGATGGAGCAAGCTTGCCATGCGTGATGACCATGAAGATACAGAGGACACTGAGCCTCTGGATAGTTTGCAGATCTTTGTTGGTAATTTCTTTGTCATTAAGGATTACTCTTTCATTGTCCAAATTCTGATCTTTTTTCCTCAAGTTGAAATCTTTGTCTGCAACAAATTTTGTAGGATCGAAGGTGGCTTGATCTTGAGAAATGGTATAGAAGCATCATTGGCTTCAAAGATAGAATGAAAGCATGGTAAATATGGAGCCGGGTGCAGTGGAAAAGATAGGTGTTTGGAAACGTTGTTGTATGGGATTGTCTTGCAGTGCTTGCATTGGTCCCAATACAATGTGCATGAGCTGTTTCCAAAGAAAGCACACCTTCCATCCAGAAGTGGCTTTTCATCTCTTGCCTGTTCACTCCAGTGTCGAGGCACTAGGAGGGGGCATGGCAAACCAGGTACGTACAAGCTGCCTGTTAATTTGATTATGCTTGGCATGCCATTGTCATCATCAATCTTGAAGGCTAACATTCCTTTGCCTTTTGCCTGCAATGCTTGCTGGCCTATGCCCGAGACACGGTGCTCTACCGGTAGGACGTCTTGAAAATGGTTGAGATCACCACTCATAGAACAAGAGGTGCCTGTGTTGACACAGATTTTGAAGGAGTCCAAGTCAAAGCATGAATTGAATGGAGGACATGACAATTTGCCAGCAAGGGTGGAGGCAGCAGCAGCAACATCAATTGGACCTACATGCTTGGCCTTGATGGTATGGTGAAAGTTGCAGATGGCTGCAGTGAAGGAGGAGAACAGGTGGCTAATTCTTTGGACCCACAAAAAGAAACAACAATCAACCTTCCAGACAAGCAAGAAGGTAAAGGTGAGTATTATTTGAATTGTTGTCAACTGTCTCTTGGCATAAGGTGGTCACTTTTTGACTTTGCATTTATGTTTGCGATGCATGATTTTGTAATGTCTTGATTTGGGAATTTTGAATTGCAATGGCTGTTTGAGTGTGAAATGAAGGAAGAGAGTATGATTTGTTCATGAAAAAGAAGATAATTGTTTATAAAAGTGCAGATGCAATGATTGGTTGAATGTCTGGGACCTCGGCCATGAGCATTAAAATAACCATGCCGAGCTAAACCAGCATTCTTGTTGTGTTGCCATTTGGGCCAACATTGCCATGACTGCCTGAAAGTTTTGATTACCTTGATTTGTAGTGGCCTCACATGCTACAATTTGCTTGTATGCTTGTTTCTCCTTCTCTTCTCTCGCCTTCTTGACCCTGCAATCCTTCATTGCATGTAAAGTCCATGCCATGTGCTCACTGTACTATAATCATGTTGTGTCCTTCTTTTATGGTTCTCCTGGCTTTGGAGGAATCTTTTTCCATTTCTCATCTTTGATTTGAGCTTGCCTATTGGATCTGTCCTTTCTGATTTTCTACTTGCCTTATCTGTTTGGAAAATTACCTTGCCTAGTCCTGTTTGCCTGTGCTGGGTTGCCAGATGCTGTTGGCTTGTTTGCTTTGACTTGGCTTTCCATTTTCTTGGACAGGTGCAATGTCTCGCTAGAGACCTGTTCAAATTGTGATGTGAGGGCAATGCTCTGTTCTTGTTCTGGAAATGATGTGCCATATGTACCTTCTGAAACAAGGTAATTGTACTTTGCCTTGATCCTTTGCATCAACTCAATGTGATCAAATGTTGCTGGTAATTTGCCCTTGAAATACTTTGTGTGCAAATCATTGGCATACTTCACCAGCATAGTGTCTCCAGCTTGTGCATATGCTTGCCATAAAGTTGGCATCTTGTTGTCATATTCCTCTCCACGAGCCTTGAGTTGGGAGTAGTTCACATCAAAGTAAGTGTGAATTTTGTCTAAGTTTTTAACCTTTGCGGCATAAGCTGGGAGCTCATGCCAGTTCTTCCTTAATATTTTGCTCATCGCCTTGTTGTCTAGAGTTGCTAGATGCATCATTGTTTTCAAAAGAAGAGGAGCCGATCTATAAGTTTGGTTGTTTTTGAGATGCTTGAACTCATTTCTGAATTCAATGACTTTGGCCTTGGCATCATTGGTGAGTGTTGCCATAAGACAATGCTACATTAGAGCAATGTTCTGACTCTTTCTTGTTGCATATTCTGCTCCTGTAGGTAAAACATTAGTTGGAAATGCCGGCATTGTGTTGTGTCGCCGGACCCCCCCCCCCGATTGACATGTTGTCCCGACATGTGCCAACGTGTTGCAAAAATGGCAGGAATGTCGGGCCAACATTTCATCAAATTCTGTCATCTGGACCATGCCAGACAATGTGACATGTCATGTCGGGACAACATCAGCTGACATATTGGCTGATTCTTTTGGGCGTAAAGAAAAACAGCAAAGCTTCACAAAAACTTGTGCAGTAATGGTGTGATTTGGTGCAAGAAAGTCAAAAAAACGGTATTGTATATGTTAATTCACATATACAAACCATTTTTTTCTTAAAAAACAACCATTACCTCCGTCAGAGTAATGGTCATAAGAGTCGTGGATATGGCTGGGCAGTCATGCAGCGACACGTCAGCCGACACGT
>JALLPD010001408.1:0-12133 GCA_036940065.1 Cyclotella cf. meneghiniana | reverse complement strand
AATAAGTGTAATACGACTATCGCTCGTGACGTCACAGAAAGTTCGCTAAAAAAACTAAAAATAACAGGAATAGTGACATCACGTATTCTGTTATGCACCTATGAATTAAGAGATGCCCTGATAAGTGACCATAGATTATTTTTTATGTTGTGATATCTTACCCTCCATCTTGTCAAATGAGATCATTAAGTTTAGATAGAACAGTATTCAAAGGCACCAAAACCTCTTTCTATGACTCTCAGGGCAAGGTCAGAGAAGGTATGACCATGTTAATCGCAACTAACTCTTTCACCAAAGTCATATTCATGTTCCTGAAGAAACTCGATATCAAGAAACGACAGAATATGATCGCACTGAACCTCGGCTCTGGTCAAGGAATCCCGTCTATCCTTATGAGCCAATTCTTTGGTGACGGCCCCTCAGGACTTCATTCGAGATCGAACAAGATCGGGGTCTTGTGGCTTCATCTAGGTACAATGCAAAGCTTGTCGCTACTAAAACATTAGTAAACTTTCATCGCAGGTATTTCGACAAGGAATACATCCAAAGTCACGGAGAAACAGATAGCACGTGCTTTTCCAATACATTGTTCGTGTATGGGGGCATTTGTCAGATATCAATGGCCATTGATATCTGACAAATGTCCCTATACACGAACAATGAATTGGGAAAGCACGTGTCATCGGTTTCGCCGTGACTTTAGATGTATTCCTTGTTGAAATACATGCGATGAAAGTTTACTAGCATTCCAGTGGCGACAAGCTTGGCGTTGTACCTAGACAAAGCCACAAGACCCTGAACTTGTTCGATCTCGAATGAGGTCTTGAGGGACCGTCACCGAAGAATTGACTCATAAGGATCGATGGGATTCCTTGACTAGAGCCAAGGTTCAGTATGAACATATTCCGTCGTTTCTTGATCTCGAGTTTCTTCAGGAACATGAACATGACTTCAATGGGGGAGTTAGTTCTGATCAATATAATCATACCTTCTCTTGTGATCCTGCTCTGGAAGTCGCGGAAAAAGGCTTTGGTGCCTTTGAACACCCTTCCCATTCTTTATAACCGAAACAGTGAGCAAAACACACGGCTTTGGATAATTGAATGTACTTTTGGATGCAATCAAGAGCTATGCATGGGATATTTAGTCGGGCTGTGACTTTCCCTTGCTTTACCTGATTTGGATTACCCATTCTGCAGAGAGGAACATGAAGAACAAGATTCTGGTTAATGAGGAGAACATCAGATGTCATGTGAAAAGCTCTAATTTGCAACAAGTATTCCCTATGGAGTGTGTTGCAACAATAGACCTTGGCCATCAAGCAGAAGAAGTGTGGCAAACAGCAAACGTCATAGGCAGCCACTGGAATTTGTTGAATTTTTTCATAACCTCTTCAAAATTGTGAAAGATTCAACTGACTACTCAGTCCCTAAATCTACCTCCCACAACACTGGACTGCCAATCTTCTGAACATCTGTAAGTGAAAATGTGTTCCATCAACTGCACAGTTTGTCTCAAAAGTTGTGAGGGTAGATGATTGAGTTGATGCATTGCCCTTGGCAACATCACTACCAGAAGTGAGGACCTCAACTTGAATCATGGCAATATCCTGCCCAGTTGCAAGCTCAATCTTGAGCTTTCTTGTTTTTGTGGACATATTGACATGATTATTTTAGTACTTGGTGATGTAGTGATTGGTTGTGCAATAGTGGGTGCGTAGCATGTTGGCATGCTTGTGGGTTCGTGACTTGTTGGTGCAACCGTAGGTTCGGAAGTTGCTGGTGTCACTGTTTGTGCTGGGGATAGTGTCATCGGTGACGCAGGAGAGCATTGGATATCATATGAAAGCTTTAATTTGGCATAAATATTCTCTATGGAAGGTGTTGCAACAATAGAGCCTTGTTGACCATCAAGCAGAAGAAGTGTGGGAAACGACAAGCGGCAAAGGCAGCCACAGGGATCCGTTGAATTTTTGCACCACTGTTCAAAATTGTCAAAGATTAAACAGAATACTCAGACCATAAATCTACCTCCCACAACACTGGACTGCCGCTCTTCTGAACATTAGTGTGTGAAAATGTGTTGACATTGCCATAAACTGTGCGGCTTGCCTCAAAAGGTGTGAGGGTGGATGATTGAGTTGATGCCTTGCCTTTGGCAACATCACTACCAGAAGTGAGGACCTCAACTCAAAACATAGCAATATCCTGCCCAGTTCCAAGCTCAATCTTGAGATTTCTTGTTTTTGTGGACATACTGACATGATTATTTTAGCACTTGATGATGCAGTAGTTGGTTCACCACTAGAAAGTGCAATTGTGGGTTGGTAGCTTGTTGGTGCGCTTGTGGGTTTGTAACTTATCGGCATAATTGTGGGTTTATTGCTGGTTGGGTCGCCGTCGGGTTTCGAAGCAGTTGGTGGGATTGTGGGTTTGTAGCTTGTTGGCGCGGCTGTCAGGTTGAGGCTTGCTGGTGCAGTTGTAGACTTGTTACTGGGCTTGTGACTTGTTGGAGCTCCTACAGCAAAGTCAAACAAGTTAGTTATTCGATGAAGTGAGATTCAGGGAAGTTATCCTTGTTTGGGCAAATCCAATCCAGGTCACTTGCTTCTGCTCCAGCCCATTCGGCAAGTGTAATATTGACTGCACCCCAACTAGTTGCAGGGATCATACGACCTGCACCTAGGCTTAAATCTCCATCATCAGTTAAATTATCAGGGTATGTTCCAACAATCTGTCTCCCTTTCACATCGCCCCCAAACATCATGTAGTTTCCACTCCTATACGCACTGACGTGAAAGAATGCGAATGTATCAGGTTGTGGCAAATAGAAGAGCAAGGAGTTACAACAAAATTGAAACTCCTCATGCATGGTAAGATATCCACGTCCAGTATTAGGGGAAAGGGTGCGTGCAAAATCAGAAATCTCTTTGACTGAGACACTATTCCATGTTCCTTTTACTTTCATTACACCTGAAAATGCCAAAAAGGAAGCATCATTATCCCTAAACAAATTGTTGAGGTTGTCTTCAACATCGACATAAGTATCCCATCCTCCCGTTTCAAGGAAAAACTTATCAGCATCCACCCCTTGCTCAGCTCGAGCACCAATCATTTTAGCAATCATTTCATTTGACTCCCAAGGTACGACATTGGGAATGTAATGTTAGTCTTCTTTTTTGCTAAGGTCTCATAGAGATTCTTGTTGTCAGAAAGCAATTTTAGCAGTTTGCTTGACCAAAGCTTGTCAAAGACACTGCTGTTGTGTGTTCTTGCTTCATGAAGAGATCTAATATCAACGCCCATGTTATCTGATGATGCTTCATAGTTAAACCTTGACACTCCTTCGCAACTCAAAATAAAAGGCTATGGTGAAACTCCCGGATACCCTATTAGAGATATTGCATTCACATCTATTGCAAACGAGCCAACATTGAGCCCTTTCTTGGTAAGTGCATCAGCTATGCAACCAATGATGCCAGTACCATTCTCCACTCTCTGGGCTTATCTTTGCATCCAGTTACATGCAAGGAGCTGTGTGACAGTGTCTCTCCAATAATATTGGTTAGGACACCGGTGTTTGTGAAGAAGAGCAAATCGCCATCGCTATACATTTCTTGAATTGTTCCGAGCATTGGATGGACACCAAATATTTCACAGATTTGGCTAGCTCATCCTTCAAGAACTCTAAGGCCTTCCTTTTTTATGGCAGTCTCCTCACAAACTCGAGTATATTTAGCATGCATGTCCTTAGTTCCTGTACAGGTGTGAGGAACGAGCATATTGTATGAAACACATCCTCCCGTAAAACATGACATAGACAAGGGCCTTGTAGGCAGTGCCTGCTGATAGAGGGGTCTCAGGGAGGCTTCGGAAATCACTGTATTGGTGGTGTGAAATTCCGGTGATGAGACAATTAGCTGCTGTGCAAGTCGTAGTGCAGAATCACCACAACCTGATGGATCTAAGAGTTTTTTATGTATGCATTCTTTACGATCTTGTTGGCTTCACTGAGTCTTCCACTTGTTAAGAGAGTTGAAAGTTCACCAATTACAGCATCTGCATGATCGTCTTGAGTTGTAGTTATGGAGTTCAATGGTCGAGAGAATGAAAGATAGGAATTCGTCACATCAAAATCTCCTTTGTTACAGGATTTCCAATTACTGCCGAAGCCCCCATTGAAATTAGACAAACCATGTTTGATTAATGAAAATATTCCATTTAAAAGGCCAACTGTTTTTGGCACATCCATGATTTGAGACTCTGGGCTAGCGGGAGTTGCATCTCCTGCACTCCCATGTGGAGTGTACTCAGGGAGGGAAAAAGAAAAGACCGTTGTGAAGGAATGAGCCATCATTCCAATTTTGGTATTCATATCATTCAGGTGAGCAATTGGTTGACCTTCAGCTTGCTTCAGCTCCATAGATCGCATCGGAGCCATTACACGCAGTAGAGGTTCCCTTACACCTCAGAAAAGGATCGGCAATTAAGATAGCTGAACATGCTTCTGGCTCAAGAAGAATCGCAACCATTGTTGATTCGAGGTGACCATATTTTCTAGACCCAAAATTGCCGTATTTGCCTTCCCTGAATCCTGTTCCTACTGCTCTCACATAGGTTGGGGTGGGATGTGATGTTGTGAATCCTTGAATCAAGTGGATCCCAATAAAAGGAGCTGTGTTGTCATGATATCTAAGGCATGGCATTGAGTTGACATGAAAAAGGAGAAGCTTTAGTCGAAGTGCAAACAAATGTAGAGAAACGACACTAGCAATCAACATAACAGAAATGCTCCAGAGCAGCTTCTGTTTCATATAGGGCATCTCGCAGAACAGCCTCAGTATTCAGAACACTCATGAAGCCCAGAGCTTTGCGGAAGACATACTCTGGAGCACATGGGATTTTAACGTAATTGTTTGAGTTTTTGAACTCAACCATACAAATCAGTTGCTAAAAACGCGGTATCCAGATTGTTAATCCCCACCGCAGTCATGTAAGCAGTGACTCTATTCATTTGCAACTGTTCTGCAAAAGTGCCATCATCATAAGCAGAAGGATGGAATGTCCCGATGTAATATTTGGACAGCACTTCATTTACGCTGCCTAGCATTGTCTTGAATACCACAGATCGCGTAATTGAAGTGCCGCATAAGCAACCCCCTGTGGAGAGTGACTCACACACTCCATGGCCACAAGAGTTTCCCTCTGGAATGTTGTTATCATTCAACGGGTAATCTCCATCCCAACAAAGCTTCAAGTAATTTCTGTTGTCGACATCAACGTGAGGGTGTAAATATGAATGATCATCCGCCTCGTATACTAGAGCAACTTGGCGAATTGCATTGACTTTTGCTTTGATCAAGCAACCATCGGTTGTCCAATGAAACCTAGAAAGAAAGAAAGTTTGACATGAGGAGGTAACCAACAAAATGATGGTACGGAATCTTTGAGGAGTGCTTACCCTGTCTTGAACCACGCTAAATCTCCAATATCATTGAAATCACAGCTCCTTTTTCCCATTGAATGGCAGCGGGAGGCTGCTGTGGAAAACGCCACTCTCACTTGGTCATGCAGATAGTCAGGAGACCTGTATGCCCTGAGATCTCCTGTCGAACATCAAGCCTCTGATGCATTGGGAAGAAAGGGATTGGCACAAGATGAATCAGTTCTCTGTTTATCACCTCCTTTGAATTAAGATAAAATACTTGTTCGAGGCAAGGCAGATTGGCACATTCATAATATATACCTGGGCTCACTTCCACAACTCTAAGAGTGTCAGAATCACATTCCAGTTGGTGCAATGTAGGTTAGATCCTAGAGTGACTGAGTTGTTTAATTGGCAGGAGCCACTTGAATTGTAGTTGCAGATAATGGCTTTGAGTTTTGACAAAGGTCAGCTTAATTATTGTGTCAACCTTGAAGTTTGAGTCATCATCCATTAGTTCAGGAGAACTTGAACTCCCGAGGAGGCGGTATGTTGCTCCCTTGCGAAGGAACATTTTTGAAGGTAGATCAACACAGAGAGGGCACTAGGAAAAATAATTAATGATAATGGTTTCAAATCTTGGAGCTGTGAAACTCATTGTTGAAGTACTTACTCCCTCTCCAATGTATCCACCTACGAGATCAGTCATAGGAAATTTGTCACGCCAAGATGCTTCTATTCTCATGGGAACGTGCCTATTTCCAGACCAACTGGAACCCTCAACATTACCCCTGGCTTGATGGTAATCAAAGCCTGTCCAAATTCTGGCAAAGCTCATGATTTCATCATTAGTGTACACTAGATTGAATTGTCTATTTTCGTCCAGTTTCGATTTACCATCAATGTTCAATGAGTATAATCCAGTTGAAGAGAGTTGCATTATTATCTCGTGGGCAAAGCTCTCATCCGCAAATGAAACTTTTTGCTGTGTCTCCCACATGTATGCTGCACTTTTTGACTAAAGGAATGATACATTCTCCGCCATCAAAGGACTGAAGGAGATATCCAGTAGTGTGTCACCATAATTCCCAAATGCATTGCTGCTGAATCAACACAACATGAAAATGTGTGCAGGTAAGCATCAACGAGTCATTGGGATCAAAATTACTGAAAGGATTCTTTCTCACCGAACAAAAATATCATAAAAGTCAAGAAAGCCTCACTGTGTGAACTGGAAATTTCTACAGCTGATGGCACAATAACTAGTAGTTGTGACTTGATCCTGTGCATTGAGACCAATCATAACCCAAACGTACTCAGGTTGGCGTCCTAGACACCATTCAGTATATTCGCCTGTGGTCACATCAAACTGATAACCAAGGCTTGGGTCATTTGCTGCTTCATTGGGTGAGTCACACACCATGATACCAGATCCTTCCATTGAAATCGACTCCCCAAAACTTTCAGCGATTTCCATGTTCGCAACTCATTTGGAAGATCAACAAACTCAACAACACGACAAACCAACCGAGTTTACTGAAATGCACAGAATGAATATTCCAGCGCTCAATTGGATGGCTGGGTACATCACCAGAAGGGAATGATGGATATGTCAAAAAGATGGTACCCATGATATCATGCAATTTTTTTATGGGATCAGGCTCATCTTCCATCTTTGCCACTGTGATTCCTGGAAGAGTATCATCAAGCATAGAGTGTGTAAAATAGAAAACTGACATGTGCATGGGGTGCACTCTCTTGCAGCAAAGCAATCCGATGACAATTTCAACATTTGCCAGAGATAACGTATCAGCAGATTCACATGAATAACCGCAAGTGGGGAATGTAATATCTCTGTGGAAAGAGTTCTTATCAGTGCTCTTCATTAGAAGGCTTGAAAGAGAAGTATTTGCTGTGGGTTCTAATGTGGAAGGATTGGGGCAGTTAGCAGCAGCTGTGATTTCCCATCTAGAACAGAGCCCCGGGGTGCATGGAGATTCAAGCTTTGTGTTTTGAAAATCAACAACAGGTAGCCAAGAACGCTGTAGATGTATCGCCCTGATACCTCATGTTAAGATACAATATTGTCATGATTGAGTCCTATTTCCAATTGTAGGGCATTTAATGATCCACAGGCAGAGACAGAGAATGAAAGAATGCAATCTTGCTCATTCAGGAAAGTATGAGGTGCATTTGAACAGCGGGTTTGGCCTCCCGTAAGTGCCTGCACCAGGCCACCTCCATCCGCAAGAGGTGTTACGATGGAATCATCTTCTAGCTTCAGCCTAGGATCATATTGGAGCCACAAGCCGTCGAGCAGCTGTGTAGAGGATAATGGGCAATAAACAGGGCGGCATCAGAAGACAAGTTCAAAAGAATCTTCTGCTTCATTCATATTTTTGAATCCAATTGTACCTTTCCAAATATGGGTTGATCATTTTGCTCAGTTGCAACATTCAATGGGTCGCACAACAGGTCACTCATGACGTCAAAATAGATAAACTCGCCCCCGTTGGATCTTATTTCATCAATGGGCTCAAGAGCCAAGTGACTTATGTTTGGTAACACCAGGACTTTCGTTGGTTCCACGCTATCTGGATAGAAAGATACAATTCGGTTTTTGATCGATTGACATGATTCATCTTCCATCCTTAAATAGACCCTCCCAAAGACTTTTTCCTCTGGAAGGCTGCACATTTTATACTCTTTATTATACTCAAAAATGTAATTGGTGTTGTCAAATGTGATAAAGCCTGGGGTGACCACAGTTCTTACGTGCCCATTCAACTTGATTGTGACTCTCCTTCTCTATATGTAGTGGAGAAATATTGAACAAGACACCACAAGTCAACGTCATTTTTACGAAAAGTAAACTTGCGCCACCTCGTAAGACTGTCACAGGGGTGATCAGAGCAGCCAATTGGCCTTGGATTTGGAAACTATCATAAATAGAAGAAAGGATGTTACATTCCAAGATATTGGGAAAAGAAGTTTGAATGTTCCACTTACTCTTGGATTGACCTTTGACAGAAGTACTCTCTATGGCTGGTCATCGGCTTGCTGATGTGCTCTTGAATCCACTTCTCAACTGAATCATTCATTACAGCCCCTTTATCCCACAGAGCAAGATCTGCTGTGATGGTTCCAAACGTAGCTGTTGCGAGTAAGCGAGCAAGTGCATCCACATTGTTCATATTGTATGAATACGAAGTGAGATAGTACCGTTCTCTTGGTGCAAGCTCTGGAAGATTGACCTGAGTACCAGCATTGTTCTCCCCAAAATCTGTCCCTTGAAGGAGTTGGTTGGCAAACTCTCCAGAGATTGGCTCCCATGCTTTGCCATTTTATGACCGGGCCACAGGAGCAATGTAAGACAAGGATCCATTGACACCTTCAATAGCTTTTGTGAGAATGGACAACAAATCACTCCTGTCCAGCATGATTGGGCCTGGAGACAAAGCAATTGAATCAGCCTCAACATCTGGACACTTCGTAACTGCTGCCTCTTGCATCTGATGCAATATAGTAGCAATGACCTGCTGTATTGTGCGCAAAGTTGGCTTCTACTGTCATGTTGTAAGAGCCTTCAATGACTACACAACAATAATTGAAATTTTGAATCAAATTCCGTGCAATTGAAGTTCCAGGGACATCTCCAGAATATAAGAAATGGAGTAAGAAGCGATTCTTTCCCTGCTGTTGGCCGATATTTGTGAATTCCACGCCTTCGATGGTCTGTGCAGTGCCAGGGGTGTGAAAGACTTGAAAGTAACCTCCTTGAAGTGCAGTACCACCAGCATCACCTTCTATCTTGATATTCCTGGAGAGCAGAGCAATCTCGACGCCCATGACTGGTTCATTCATATTGCTAACGACAATGTCAATGCCAGTCTTGCGTTTATTGTTGCATGCCCATCTGCATGCGTGATAACAGATTCAATGATAGCATTTTGGGAGTCTCTGTTGCTGATGGTGGATGACGTACTGTGAACCTCAGCTTTGGAGCCCCACCTTAAAACAACCTTTTTGTCAACACCAAGTACTTCTGTAGGCTATAGAGAGAATAAGAGAGAGCGTGAATAAATGTAGGGATACAAAAAAGAACTCACAAACAATTATGAATCGATGAGGGCTCTAGGACACTTACGCCAACCATAAAGGACATACTCATATCATCATAGTCAACGACAGCATACACAGATCCAAATCGACATTGCCATCAAATACAACATTTAACTGGATATCATCATCGCTCAAACCAAAGTCCACTTCAACGACGTATGGGCCAGATCAAGTTCTCCCTCTGTCCGATTGGCTCTGAGTTGGACAGTTAAAAACATTTATATCCATCCATCCAGAGCCATTAGCCTTGGGGCCTCTGATGCTAACAAAGTAAGAAAGAGGGTTACTACTTGAGACTCTAATTCTCAGAGAGATCCAATAAGTCATTGCTTTGTCAAAGCAACCTTTCACCATATTAAACCACATAGTGTCCGAATGCCATGTTTTATTGTTGGCCCTGTAAAAATTGTTAATGAAGCCATTGCTCAGAATCTCCTTGGTAACAGTAGGCTCCCAACTGTCACTGCGACTGGACCGCACGGGATAGAACCGCATGGGATAGAACGCCCACCCACGCCCATCTGAAGATTCTGCATTTCCATTGACAACAAGCTCAGAACAGGTATCATTAATTTTTGGAAATAATTTGAATCAAGGCAGATCGATAGCTAATTCATCCACGGAGACGATGGTGCCAGATTCATTGTTCTCTAGGACAAATATATTGCCTGCAACATTACCTCCGATGTCTTCGATGGAGCACCGCCAAACATTTGCAAAAGTACAACATTCTCCATATTTGCCAATGGTGCCTTGGTTCAACTGTAATCAGGCATGACGTCATGTCGCGAGTGAGCGGCGGACTGTCTATTATAATTGAAGCTATGAAATCAAATGCTTACCGCCTTTCTTTCACGTCGATTACTACCATTTTTAGCATAATCTTTCTAGACCACCTCGGACAATCATTCCATGTATTTGTTGTATTCTTGCAAGGCATATTGCGCCCATCCATCCCAAGCTTGTCAACCTTGATCCTGGCAGTCAGCAAATAATCTACATTAGCTTGGAGCTGACAGTTGACTGTGAATTTGGTAATATCTAGACGGAATTCATGTGAATGTTGGATAGAACCATGAAACAATTCTGTGCGTCATGATTTACAATAGCTCCTTCACCACCAGACCTATGGAATAGTCTACTCATTCCATAAAGTCATGATCAACAATCAGTCGGGGGCATGCTCTTGTGGTATTCGGGGGTTGAATGGAGACCGGAAAGAGGTTGGCGGCGCGGAGAGCGGGATGAGGCTGTTCACCCTCGATACTGTATAACAATGGGGTCCATGTTGCCACTCGTATTTCATTTTCATGATCAATGTCCCAACCACGAATGTCAAGCTTCCCTCCTGCAAAAAGGAAAGGCTTGAAACCGGCATTAAAAGGCGTGCCATTAACATTCGCATTTGAATCGGCAGGTGCAAATGTCACTTCGTTAGTGCCTGTGAGTATAATTTTCATGGATTCATTGTCCGGTGAGATGGGATTCGTGTCAGACATTTGAAGCTCTCCTTGGACAAAGACGAAGGGCGTGCGAGCTGTTGATTTGTAGTTAGGTGGGATGTAGAGCTTTCCATGAATGTCAAGGCCATTGATGGTAGATGTGGAGTTTGCAGGCAAGTTGACTGCGTGTTCGTACGGGAGTATGATATATCGATGTTGAGGGATCAAAAGTCCGTTGATGAAGTATTTTTTATGATAACAAGAGAGTCGAGGAAAGCCTTACCTTGATGCATTATCCGCAAGGGAGGACCACTGGCCCACTTCCTGCAGAGGCTACCAATGTAGACATCAACCCGTCGGGGTAAGCATGGCATTGTGCAGCCGAAGGCAATCCCATGGCATTGCATTGGAGGGGTTTAAAGATGCCGATGTGTCTCGTCTCTCCACCAGCAAGTCAGCGACGATATAACCCATCCTCTGACCCATCCTCGTTGTGAAGATCGAAATCCCCCTCTGTGTTGTTGTCATTTCCCCTCGCAGTGAGTGTGTGCAACTCCTGCAAGTAATACTTTTCACCGTGCAGTTCTTTTCTGTGGACATTGTCATTGCCATCTCTGTCTACATGTTCTACAGCCATCCCCCCCCCACCGTCCATGGCAGTATCCAATGATTCACAAATCCCCCCCCCACCGTCCATGGCAGTATCCAATGATTCACAAATCCCCCCCCACACCGTCCATGGCGGTATCCAATGATTCACAACTAGAACTATCTACCGCCGCGTTTGCCATCATTTGTAGATCACAATCGTTGTTTCTTCCGGACGAATGACGACCCGGTCAATGCAATCATAGATCAGGACGGTGTCCTTAGCGCGCTTGCCCCATTTTGACTTCGTGGTTGTAAATTGATCACTGCTGTAAACCATGTCATGTTTGTTAACCCCGATCGGGCTATTGCATACAAAAGTAAACATTCGCCTATTTGGACTCATGACCCATTCGACCCTTAATGCATAATAATTTATATGTTAGAACGAAATATTGGCTATTTTGGCTGGTTTCGTAGGTATGAAACATATTTAAATTTCACTGTTCGAAGGCTTAAGGTGACAGTGTCGCTAACATTTTTTTGGCGCGAGCACG